>JAWQFJ010013476.1:22500-55000 GCA_034096865.1 Theodoxus fluviatilis | reverse complement strand
TGCGTGTACTACACGAGGCCATTCCCTGACCACTAAAATACTATGGCAAGGAATGAAATGTATGTATGTATGTATGTATGTATGTATGTATGTATGTATGTATGTATGTATGTATGTATGTATGTATGTATGTATGTATGTATGTATGTATGTATGTATGTATGTATGTATGTATGTATGTATGTATGTATGTATGTATGTATGTATGCATTTTGACTCTTATATAGCGCCAATCTCACACCCAAAGGCATGCTCAACACGTTCACCCTTTGAATAAAAGTTTTTAGCTGTGACTTGAAAGTCTGTATTGAAGGAGATTTCCTCGGTCTGTCTGGGATATCGTTCCAGAGTTTCGGTCCAGCATACGAGAATGCTCTCTCCCCAGATCTCTTGGTGTTGTAGCGTGGCACATGGAGTAATGACTGCGCCGAAGATCTGAGATCCCTCACAGGCTTATAAATAATCTTGAAGTGTTGGTCGTCCACGTTGTTGCTCACTTTCAGGCTTCATAGTTTAATAAACTTGGTAGCATCCCTCAAGGCCGTTCTTAACCGGGCTCACGAACCAGGCCAGAGGCATATTTCTTTTCTTTATTAAAAATAAAATTGGAGATGAGCGGTCACGACGAGCTCCTGCGTGGACAGGTCCAAGCAGGAGGAAGGATGTGGGTTTCCAGAGCTCCTGCGTGGACAGGTCCAATCAGGAGGAAGGATGTGGGTTTCCAGAGCTCCTGCGTGGACAGGTCCAAGCAGGAGGAAGGATGTGGGTTTCCAGAGCTCCTGCGTGGACAGGTCCAAGCAGGAGGAAGGATGTGGGTTTCCAGAGCACTCATAGAGGGCGCACATTTCAGGAAAAAATTATTCATACCTTTCGAAAGGAAACGACCTATGTTTCCGCGAGAGGACCCAGATTTTGTTTCATGACTGACTGTACTGATACACATGTCACCGCCATCGTCTGCTCGAACCACTCGGCTACATGAGAAGTCACGTAGTACCGTCTTCATGTAGCTCTATGGCCCGACGAGTTGACTTTGGCTTTGATCCACACCTTGATTTGAATAATATAGTTATTGAAATGAACTGTTGATGTAGTCTGCATAACATTTGGATAAATTAATACTCATGTTTAGTCACGGTTTCTTCGTATGAGTGTCAGTAATTCTCAAAATGAGCGTTTTGTGTGTGAAGCGAGGAAAAATGGCGGTTTGTGCGCCTAGCTAGAAAAGATCATAGTGTGTCCAGAGCGTGTCCTGAGTTCATTTTGCACTCGAGGTAAGGAAAACTTGCTCAGAGTTTTGCAACCCGCAGTTGATTCACCGACCGAGTGGTCGCCTGCCATTCTAGTTTACAATTGGAGACTTCGTCTACCGGTGAAAGTGTCTCTAGCCCAGTTGACATCACGTGATGGAAGGTTTGCGTCCGAAATATGCATGAGGAGGTCACACAAGAGGCTTGTGGGATAGCCGATCTGCTCCCTGACATACGCCGTTAAAGTAGTTATATGACTATTTTGCAAAAAACTCATAACTTACTCTTGTTGAGGTTATAAACCAGCGTTTATTCGATAAAATAATGTTTGTGTTGAAATGGAAACAAATTTTGACTTCTGAATGATTTCTGTAAAAAGTGGAGAGAGAAAATTGTGACCAGCCACGACAAAACCAGTGCTAAGTCGCGCGGCACTATTTTGCGCTGCGACTGAAAAAAGGCAGGGAGGGTCAATCTGGGTGATTTTCACTTTTTGATAAAAATAGATTCTACATGGTTTAAACTATCATGCCAGTAAAGGAAACATGTTGAAGAATTATATTTTGATGTTAAAATAAAGACTTTTGTGTTATGTATTGTTTCAAAAGCTCCCTGTAATTAGCGTAAATTGCCTCATTTTATCCGCAATAAACACACCTAAACCCTTGCAGAACCCCTTCATGTTATATACCGTTAGAAAGGCCGCTCTCTAGGCGTTCCTGCTTTGTGGATGTCGAAGAAAGATTAGGTCAGCAATTTTTGGAAACGGAGTTTGAAATACCGTTGCTAAGGTGTTTAATGTCTAAAGAGGGTAAATCTTCTGAGACCGTTTTTTCAAAATGACCGCTGCTTTAGTACTCAACTTGAAATGCCTGTAACTCCTATTCTAATTAACTCACACTGTTCATTCTTATATCAAAACAAACAGAAATGAATGCAGAATTCAAAAATATTAAAACCCTGTTTTGTCCAAAAATCGACTTAGCAATGGTTTTGTCGTGGCTGGTCACAAATAGTATCTGGAGCGAACTATTTTTGGTGCAATGGTGTAATGCGAAGGGTCAAGTATATTACGCATTCATTGCGAACTGCGCCAGAGTCACGTGACGCGGGTTCACAGAATGGTCGTCTGCTGAAGAACTGCCACACGCGGGACCAGAGGCGCGTTTCGTTTCATAGCATATCAAAAACAGTTCTGAGATGCGCGCTCATCTGCTTGGTTTTTTTCCTTTGTAAACGTTCAAGAGGAAACGCGTCCCTGCCAGTCCTTCCGCACCAGTTTGTGAGCGGGATGTGCGCCTGGTTAGAAGCTATTCTTAATTGAGCGATCCAAGCACTGCGCATGAGCAGATCGCCGGAAAACGTTTTTCCGAGTCAATAGATTGGCCCGAACTTGACTATAATGATATGCATACGTCACTGATGTACTGATCGAGGGCAAACTGAGGCAGTCACAACAATCATCCGCGATGAACTGTGCTCGCTCCGAGCATGATCCACATTTTTGTTTTCAATAATGAAGCAATTCATATGAACAAAAATGTGCATTCTGTGGAGAGCTTTGGTAAATTAATACTGTATATTTGCACTTTTGTCTGTAATTCTAAACTTGAGCGTACTGCACGTGGTTTCCCGGCACGCGCGTTCGCCCAATTAAGACGTGAACCAAGGGCGCGTTTGTTAGGCCCAAAATCTCGAGATTCTCCCTCGATGGCTAGTCGAGGGCGAGCGAGACTCTCCTACAGCTAGAAAAACGGCCAATCATTAACTGGCAAGGCGGAAGAGCATGGCTGCGTCCTGGCGCCAGAGTCGGTGAAGAAGTTGCCGATAGACGAAATAACTGACGATACAGATATCACATCAGTTTTTGACTCACATGCGAAGCAAAAGTGAGTCTGTGTACTCACCCGTGTCGTCCGTCCGGGCGCCCAGGCGTCCGGGCGTCCTGTCGTCCGTAAAAAAACTTTAAAGTTGGATTCTTCTCGGAGACTATTAAGTCTATCAACACCCAAATTGGCATGATGATGTATGATGACAAGGCGTCAAAAAACAATCATAGTGAATTGACCTTGCTTCAAGGTCAAGGTCGCAGGGGCTGTAAATGTTGTCTATAAATAGTCATTTTTCACACTTTCCCAATTTTCTCTGAAGTTTTTAGATTGGATACCTGACCTATATATGGTATATAGGGCAAAGTAATCCCTATCTTTTGATACCAGTTTGATTGACCTTGCTTCAAGGTCAAGATCACAGGAGCTCTTTAAAGTTGGATTGTATAATATTTTGAAGTGACCTTGACCCTGACCTATGGAAGTTAACTCTTCCAAACTTCATAACATTGTAGTACACATGTTATACTTTCATACTAGGTCACCCGTGTTGTCCGTCCGGGCGTCCGGGCCTCCGGGCGGCCGGGTGTCCTGTCGTCCGTAAAAAACTTTAAAGTTGGATTTTTCTCAGAGACTATTAAGTCTATCCACACCCAATTATGTCATGATGGTGTATGATGACAAGGCATCAAAAAACATACATAGTGACTTGACCTTGCTTCAAGGTCAAGGTCGCAGGGGCCGTAAATGTTGTCTAAAAAACAACCATTTTTACATCCTCTCAGCATGTGAGTCGTGTGGGCTTTGCCCTACTTGTTCACTTGATGGAACACACCATGGTGTCATATGAAATGACACGGGAACTTTTTAACGAAAAAAAAGCAACCCGGGTTCAACTGTAGACAATTTTGTCGAAAATGTTAGGCCCCGTTTCATTTTGATCAATTCAAGGGACATAATTCATAGAGCGTACGTTTACGGTGTTGCGCGTTTGCAAGCGAAAAAATAAATTTCGGCAGTGTATGCCCAGAAATAACCTATACACCTACTTCTCTAAATATACAAATGAACAATCTAACAGCAAATTCTTCCGTGTACGTACACTTTTCCATTCTCGAATCCTGAGAAGCACATTACAGGCACTGCCGTCTATCAGCAGCATCCCAATTGGCACGGTTTCCGCCATTTTGGCTCATCCGGGTCTCTGCAGCGGGACGCATCGAGGGAGCTCCAGACCTCCCTCGGTCT
This sequence comes from Theodoxus fluviatilis, assembly GCA_034096865.1. Lineage (NCBI taxonomy): Eukaryota > Metazoa > Mollusca > Gastropoda > Cycloneritida > Neritidae > Theodoxus > Theodoxus fluviatilis. The sequence continues at coordinate 50,673 of JAWQFJ010013476.1, read as the reverse complement.
CCCGCCTTCACGTCGAGTGCGTCCTTATGAACGAGGAACGTAGGCAACGCCTGGCCCTCGCGATTCTCTCGAGATTTTGGGCCTAACAAACGCGCCCCGTGTCTTCCAGTACTTTTGAACCTGGTTCACCGCCGAACGTTCACTCAATGAAGAAGGGGCTTTAAGAACCACCATTGAGGCGGTAGTCCGCTTTGCAATGGAATAACGCCTCGCAGCACCGCATACCGTGTGCGTGTACTTGTCGTGCAGTTCCAACGTGGCGTTCCCTGGCAGCCTTTTTGGATACAAGAGGACTCGTGCTGAGAAATAAATAGTGCTTTCGTTCCAGGGAGAAAAGGCACGCCTATGGCCAAAACGTGAGCAGTTTTCAAGTTTTCAGTACCTTAGTAGAGTACTGTTTGTCTCAGTTTAGCCTCGGAGCGAAGCGATGCGATGCATTAATTGTAGAGGCATCGCTCGTCGGCTCTCTTCGGCTCTATTCGGAATTCCTCGACTACTGACGTCACCCTGGGGAATCCGGTTCGCTTTACTTCGTTGGACAAGATGGATGATCGAGAAAGATGGAAAACGTTAACATTTACGCTAAAGTTCTCCTCGTGCGTCTTTCCTGACCCATTCATTCATGAAACCCGAAACCCCTTACCTCCTTCTCCACTTCTTTCCCTCCACCTAGCCCACCTCCTTTCTTCTTACTTGTTTTTTTCTGTGTTCTCGAACCGTGCAAACAAGTGATCGAAAATCAGAGTTCCGTGAAGTGAGTTCAAATTTTGTGTGTGCGGATATTGGTCTACATTTTTTGCTTTTGACACGGTGATTAACAAGCAACAACAGTTCAAGTCAGTTCAATTCCGCTCAGTTCAGTTCAGTTTACTTCACTTCACTTCACTTCACTTCACTTCACTTCACTTCACTTCACTTCACTTCACTTCACTTCACTTCACTTCACTTCACTTCACTTCACTTCACTTCACTTCACTTCACGTCACTTCACTTCACTTCACTTCACTTCACTTCACTTCACTTCACTTCACTTCACGTCACTTCACTTCACTTCACGTCACTTCACTTCACTTCACTTCACTTCACTTCACTTCACTTCACTTCACTCACTTCACTTCACTTCACTTCACTTCACTTCACTTCACTTCACTTCACTTCACTTCACTTCACTTCACTTCACTTCACTTCACTTCACTTCACTTCACTTCACTTCACTTCACGTCACTTCACTTCACTTCACTTCACTTCACGTCACTTCACTTCACTTCACTTCACTTCACTTCACTTCACTTCACTTCACTTCACTTCACGTCACTTCACTTCACTTCACTTCACTTTACTTTACTTTGCTTCACTTCACTTCACTTTGCTTCAGTTACTTTATTTCATGAGGTTATACACTTGTACATTAAATGTCCATTTTCCAGTGGCTCCTTAAAAATACAAATTTGGTGAGAAATGAAGATGAATGAAAACTCACTATCTCTCTCTCTCTCTCTCTCTCTCTCTCTCTCTCTCTCTCTCTCTCTCTTTCTCTCCCTCTCTCTCTCTCTCTCTCCTTTTCTCTCTCTCTCTCTCTCTCTCTCTCTCTCTCTCTCTCTCTCTCTCTCTCCTTTTCTCTCTCTCTCTCTCTCTCTCTCTCTCTCTCTCTCTCTCTCTCTCTCTCTCTCTCTCTCTCTCTCTCTCTCTCTCTCTCTCTCTCTCTCTCTCTCGCGCGCGCGCGCGAAATAGGACCCGAAAAGCCATGACCTCGGGTCCAATTGATGAAGGGGGTTTGCAGTGACAGGTAAGACTGACCATCTAATCAATTTTTTGTCCTAAAGAAACAGATGTAATCTTATTTACGCAGACAGAGCTGTCACAGCATTGTCGGTGTGATGGTACTTCGTTTTCACACAAAAAATGGCTTCAGACCTCTCTGTCTCGAGACCATTCCTGAGCGATTCTCACATGGAACGCAATGGGTCTGATGCTTTGATCACAGAGAGACACAGCACAGGCGGGGTTCCCAGACTTTAGGTATGCAATCCAAATCAATCCAAAGCAATCCAAAGCAATCCTAAGCAATCCTAAGCAATCCAAAGCAATTCAAAGCAATCCAAAGTAATCCAAAGCAATCCAAGCAATCCAAAGCAATCCAAAGCAACCCAAGGCAATCCAAAGCAATCCAAAGCCATCCAAAGCAATCCCAAAGCAACCCAAGGCAATCCAAAGCAATCCAAAGCCATCCAAAGCAATCCCAAAGCAACCCAAGGCAATCCAAAGCAATCCAAAGCAATCCAAAGCAATCCCAAAGCAACCCAAGGCAATCCAAAAGGCGTTTTCGGCATCATTGGCATGGAATATCCGGTTTTGGAAACGGGTTTATTTATAAGAATTGACTGCTGGGACGTTGCGTTTGATTAAGGCAATCAATTTTAAAAAGACAGGAAATGTCTTTCAAATTGCTGTGGATTGTTTTGAATTGCAAATTCCTAATCCTGGAAAACTTGCTTCAGGATTTGGACCGACGAGAGGCGCGTTAGCAATTCCGATTTTATTCTCTCCAGAGTGCTCATCCATTGCTGCATATACTTTGTGAGTTGTAGGTCTCACATTTGTTTACGTCTACAGGAAGATCGTGTTACCTGTCATCTTTTTTTAAGCGTCTGACTGCGAAACAGCCCACTTCGTCGTTGCCCTGAATCTGCCTTACGTGTAAAAAAATCAGTGAATGCGTATTGTGTGGTGTCACAGTAAACTGGAGGCGTCATTCTCACATTGCATTTTCATTGGCCATAGAAAGAATTCCTATGAGCGAGTGGCCAAGGAAATCACCTGTTCTCTGTAAGCCTTGCTTGCCTGGAGTGCGTCTGCACACTTACAAAGCCATTATTCTTAATTTTTAAAATGTTTTAGTACACATGCATTCACAGAGTCATTTATTATCAACCATTGCAAATAAGTATGAAGATTTTTTAGTACGTTAATTGAGATATCCTTGCACTTGGTTGTGAATGATAGTATAGTCTGAATGTCTCCTGAAGTATCGGACAGACTTTGTTTAGGGAAACTAGGCATAATGGTCGTCTTTCTCGTAGCTAGACTTGCACGCTTGTATTCAGGTCACCTTGCGAGCCTAGAAAAGCTGTCTTATTTTGAATATTCTGTACTAGTTCACTCCTGACTCGCTGACAAATGGTGCATCTGATGCTTCTGCGCAATTTCATCCCTACACAATTACACACAAGTGAGTCATTCAGGTTTATAGGAGCAGTTTCCACTTCCACATGCTCTCATGTGATTCGAGTCCTCGACCGGACAGTGAACCAGCATCGAGTCGGAATGCTCTGAAGCAAGAGGAAACTGTGCTAGAAGCTGACAGTCTGTACGTCTTAGCTGTCTGTACGCTTTCCTTCTGTCGTGTACAAGAAGCTGACAGTCTGTACGTCTTAGCTGTCATTACACTTTTCTTCTGTCCTGTGCTAGAAGCTGACAGTATGTACGTCTTAGCAGTCATTACACTTTCCTTCTGTCCTGTGCTAGAAGCTGACAGTCTGTACGTCTTAGCTGTCATTACACTTTCCTTCTGTCGTGTGCTAGAAGCTGACAGTCTGTACGTCTTAGCTGTCATTACACTTTCCTTCTGTCGTGTACAAGAAGCTGACAGTCTGTAAGTCTTAGCTGTCATTACACTTTCCTTCTGTCGTGTGCTAGAAGCTGACAGTCTGTACGTCTTAGCTGTCATTACACTTTCCTTCTGTCGTGTACAAGAAGCTGACAGTCTGTACGTCTTAGCTGTCATTACGCTTTCCTTCTGTCGTGTACAAGAAGCTGACAGTCTGTAAGTCTTAGCTGTCTGTACGCTCTCCTTCTGTCGTGTACAAGTTGGACGTCGATCAAGCGGCCCAATTTCCGTGGAAATAATGCGTAAAATGTTTGAGACATGTAAAGGCGAAACTCCACGTATATACTGATACTGAAATTTCTTCATCTTATTCGTTCGTTCGTTCGTTCGTTCAGTCAGTCAGTCAGTCAGTCAGTCAGTCAGTCCAGTCAGTCCAGTCAGTCCAGTCAGTCAGTCCAGTCAGTCCAGTCAGTCCAGTCAGTCCAGTCAGTCCAGTCAGTCCAGTCAGTCAGTCAGTCCAGTCAGTCAGTCAGTCCAGTCAGTCCAGTCAGTCCAGTCAGTCCAGTCAGTCAGTCAGTCAGTCCAGTCAGTCCAGTCAGTCCAGTCAGTCAGTCATCCCTTCTTGCTGCGACGCCGTGCAATCCAGCGCGATCCAGAAGGCATTTCCGGTCCTTTTTAAAGCGATCGATGTAATATTCGCAACGTCGGAGTAGTCAATCCTTGTGATAAATCCGTTTCCAAAACCGGACATTGTCTGCATTTTCGCCTTTGTTTCAGTAACGACTCTTCTATGATTGCAGCGATTACTTTAAGCTGAAATTGAAAACGCCCTTTGATCGCTTTGGATTGCTTCGGATTGCTTTAGATTGCTTCGGATTGCTTTAGATTGCTTTGGATTGCATATCCATAGTCTGGGAAACCCGCCTCCGTTTCCTACTGCGTCTTTCTAGGTAAACAGACCTGCTGCGTCCTTTCTGCATGAGCGTGACAAGGCCAAGAATGAACAAGGGTGAATACAAGGCAGGACAAGTATGTCGTGGTCAAGATACAAATTGTCGTTGCCCAACTCTCGTCTCGAACATTTAAAAGTCTTAGCTGTAACATACTTGCACAGGATGGGCGACGGTGCCGCAGCGGTATCTTCTTTTATACCAAAGCGAGGCTGGAAGCAAAACAGGACACTTGAATACTGAAACGAACTAGATGCGATTGGTGACGTATCTTAATTAGGTCAGCTCAGATGACATGCCCCAAGGATTATCCTGGCACGTGGCCTACCCATACGTAGATTTATCTATTTTCGGTTGAGAGTTTCTTGGTGAAAGCTCTGCTGTCGGTTTGACCAGGTCAGGTGGACACTTCTGTATGTGAGCAGGTATTACGCACGAGGCATGTAGCCAAAGAACACTCATCCATCTGTCCTACGACAACCTGCGGACTGGAGGTTACAATAGACCCACTGCGTCTCCCCACGTGATTCATAAAATGCAAATAACCAAAGACTTTTAAAATTTGACTTGCTCTAATTCTCCCCACCTGTAGTGATAAAAAATATATGGCCTTATACAGTGTAGAAAGGCTGATAGGCCGTAAAACCCAATCCATCCGTCTGTCCTGAAACACACAATTTTCAGACCTCATCTCTGCTACCTTGACCCGTAAAGGTGCCTTCTAAATCTGCGTATCCAAAGTGAACGAAAGCCAAAGTGGAGTTGGCGAACCTTGTGTTCGGGGACTTGGCATACGAATTGGCTGAGGTGTAGCCGAAGACTTTCAACGGCTCCCAAACGAAAGAGCGACCTTGCGTGACCAATCAGGGCACCGCTGCTGCCTGCGTCGTACAAGAATTCGTCGCGCTTCGAAGAACACGATCACTGAAGTCAACTTCAAACTTTGGAGATCTGGCAAACACTCAAAATCACTTACGCGAAGTCGAACAGGCGGCGTAGTAGGCCGAAGCTTCCGCCAGTTAGAACACACCTTAGATTAGGGTCAAAGCCATGCCCAATGTCCTATAGAACACGCCTTAGATGAGGGTCAAAGCCATGCCCAATGTCCTATAGAACACGCCTTAGATGAGGGTCAAAGCCATGCCCAATGTCCTATAGAACACGCCTTAGATTAGGGTCAAAGCCATGCCCAATGTCCTATAGAACACGCCTTAGGTTAGGGTCAAAGCCATGCCCAATGTCCTAACTGCGAGTGCAATGGGAATGCAATAGAACACGCCTTAGATGAGGGTCAAAGCCATGCCCAATGTCCTATAGAACACGCCTTAGATGAGGGTCAAAGCCATGCCCAATGTCCTATAGAACACGCCTTAGATGAGGGTCAAAGCCATGCCCAATGTCCTATAGAACACGCCTTAGATGAGGGTCAAAGCCATGCCCAATGTCCTATAGAACACGCCTTAGATTAGGGTCAAAGCCATGCCCAATGTCCTATAGAACACGCCTTAGATGAGGGTCAAAGCCATGCCCAATGTCCTATAGAACACGCCTTAGATGAGGGTCAAAGCCATGCCCAATGTCCTATAGAACACGCCTTAGATGAGGATCAAAGCCATGCCCAATGTTCTATAGAACACGCCTCAGATGAGGGTCAAAGCCATGCCCAATGTCCTATAGAACATCCTTAGATGAGGGTCAAGCCATGCCCAATGTCCTATAGAACACGCCTAGATGAGGGTCAAAGCCATGCCCAATGTCCTATAGAACACGCCTAGATGAGGGTCAAAGCCATGCCCAATGTTCTATAGAACACGCCTTAGATGAGGGTCAAAGCCATGCCCAATGTCCTATAGAACACGCCTTAGATGAGGATCAAAGCCATGCCCAATGTTCTATAGAACCCGCCTTAGATGAGGGTCAAAGCCATGCCCAATGTCCTAAAGAACACGCCTTAGATGAGGGTCAAGCCATGCCCAATGTCCTATAGAACACGCCTAGATGAGGGTCAAAGCCATGCCCAATGTCCTATAGAACACGCCTAGATGAGGGTCAAAGCCATGCCCAATGTCCTATAGAACACGCCTTAGATGAGGGTCAAAGCCATGCCCAATGTCCTATAGAACACGCCTTAGATGAGGGTCAAAGCCATGCCCAATGTCCTATAGAACACGCCTTAGATGAGGGTCAAAGCCATGCCCAATGTCCTATAGAACACGCCTTAGATGAGGGTCAAAGCCATGCCCAATGTCCTATAGAACACGCCTAGATGAGGGTCAAAGCCATGCCCAATGTCCTATAGAACACGCCTTAGATTAGGGTCAAAGCCATGCCAAATGTCCTACAGAACACGCCTTAGATGAGGGTCAAAGCCATGCCCAATGTCCTATAGAACACGCCTTAGATTAGGGTCAAAGCCATGCCCAATGTCCTATAGAACACGCCTTAGGTTAGGGTCAAAGCCATGCCCAATGTCCTAACTGCGAGTGTAATGGGAATGCAATAGAACACGCCTTAGATGAGGGTCAAAGCCATGCCCAATGTCCTATAGAACACGCCTTAGATGAGGGTCCAAGCCATGCCCAATGTCATATAGAACACGCCTTAGATGAGGGTCAAAGCCATGCCCAATGTCCTATAGAACACGCCTTAGATGAGGGTCAAAGCCATGCCCAATGTCCTATAGAACACGCCTTAGATTAGGGTCAAAGCCATGCCCAATGTCCTATAGAACACGCCTTAGATGAGGGTCAAAGCCATGCCCAATGTCCTATAGAACACGCCTTAGATGAGGGTCAAAGCCATGCCCAATGTCCTATAGAACACGCCTTAGATGAGGGTCAAAGCCATGCCCAATGTTCTATAGAACACGCCTTAGATGAGGGTCAAAGCCATGCCCAATGTCCTATAGAACACGCCTTAGATGAGGGTCAAAGCCATGCCCAATGTCCTATAGAACACGCCTTAGATGAGGGTCAAAGCCATGCCCAATGTCCTATAGAACACGCCTTAGATGAGGGTCAAAGCCATGCCCAATGTCCTATAGAACACGCCTTAGATGAGGGTCAAAGCCATGCCCAATGTCCTAACTGCGAGTGAAATGGGAATGCAATAGAACACGCCTTAGATGAGGGTCAAAGCCATGCCCAATGTCCTATAGAACACGCCTTAGATGAGGGTCAAAGCCATGCCCAATGTCCTATAGAACACGCCTTAGATGAGGGTCAAAGCCATGCCCAATGTCCTATAGAACACGCCTTAGATGAGGGTCAAAGCCATGCCCAATGTCCTATAGAACACGCCTTAGATTAGGGTCAAAGCCATGCCCAATGTCCTATAGAACACGCCTTAGATGAGGGTCAAAGCCATGCCCAATGTCCTATAGAACACGCCTTAGATGAGGGTCAAAGCCATGCCCAATGTCCTATAGAACACGCCTTAGATGAGGGTCAAAGCCATGCCCAATGTCCTATAGAACACGCCTTAGATGAGGGTCATAGCCATGCCCAATGTCCTATAGAACACGCCTTAGATTAGGGTCAAAGCCATGCCCAATGTCCTATAGAACACGCCTTAGATGAGGGTCAAAGCCATGCCCAATGTCCTATAGAACACGCCTTAGATTAGGGTCAAAGCCATGCCCAATGTCCTATAGAACACGCCTTAGATGAGGGTCAAAGCCATGCCCAATGTCCTATAGAACACGCCTTAGATGAGGGTCAAAGCCATGCCCAATGTCCTATAGAACACGCCTTAGATGAGGGTCAAAGCCATGCCCACTGTCCTATAGAACACGCCTTAGATGAGGGTCAAAGTCATGCCCAATGTCCTATAGAACACGCCTTAGATTAGGGTCAAAGTCATGCCCAATGTCCTATAGAACACGCCTTAGATGAGGGTCAAAGCCATGCCCAATGTCCTATACAACACGCCTTAGATGAGGGTCAAAGCCATGCCCAATGTCCTATAGAACACGCCTTAGATGAGGGTCAAAGCCATGCCCAATGTCCTATAGAACACGCCTTAGATGAGGGTCAAGCCATGCCCAATGTCCTATAGAACACGCCTTAGATGAGGGTCAAAGCCATGCCCAATGTTCTATAGAACACGCCTTAGATGAGGGTCAAAGCCATGCCCAATGTCCTATAGAACACGCCTTAGATGAGGGTCAAAGCCATGCCCAATGTCCTATAGAACACGCCTTAGATGAGGGTCAAGCCATGCCCAATGTCCTATAGAACACGCCTTAGATGAGGGTCAAAGCCATGCCCAATGTCCTATAGAACACGCCTTAGATGAGGGTCAAAGCCATGCCCAATGTCCTATAGAACACGCCTTAGATGAGGGTCAAAGCCATGCCCAATGTCCTATAGAACACGCCTTAGATGAGGGTCAAAGCCATGCCCAATGTCCTAACTGCGAGTGAAATGGGAATGCAATAGAACACGCCTTAGATGAGGGTCAAAGCCATGCCCAATGTCCTATAGAACACGCCTTAGATGAGGGTCAAAGCCATGCCCAATGTCCTATAGAACACGCCTTAGATGAGGGTCAAAGCCATGCCCAATGTCCTATAGAACACGCCTTAGATGAGGGTCAAAGCCATGCCCAATGTCCTATAGAACACGCCTTAGATTAGGGTCAAAGCCATGCCCAATGTCCTATAGAACACGCCTTAGATGAGGGTCAAAGCCATGCCCAATGTCCTATAGAACACGCCTTAGATGAGGGTCAAAGCCATGCCCAATGTCCTATAGAACACGCCTTAGATGAGGGTCAAAGCCATGCCCAATGTCCTATAGAACACGCCTTAGATGAGGGTCATAGCCATGCCCAATGTCCTATAGAACACGCCTTAGATTAGGGTCAAAGCCATGCCCAATGTCCTATAGAACACGCCTTAGATGAGGGTCAAAGCCATGCCCAATGTCCTATAGAACACGCCTTAGATTAGGGTCAAAGCCATGCCCAATGTCCTATAGAACACGCCTTAGATGAGGGTCAAAGCCATGCCCAATGTCCTATAGAACACGCCTTAGATGAGGGTCAAAGCCATGCCCAATGTCCTATAGAACACGCCTTAGATGAGGGTCAAAGCCATGCCCACTGTCCTATAGAACACGCCTTAGATGAGGGTCAAAGTCATGCCCAATGTCCTATAGAACACGCCTTAGATTAGGGTCAAAGTCATGCCCAATGTCCTATAGAACACGCCTTAGATGAGGGTCAAAGCCATGCCCAATGTCCTATACAACACGCCTTAGATGAGGGTCAAAGCCATGCCCAATGTCCTATAGAACACGCCTTAGATGAGGGTCAAAGCCATGCCCAATGTCCTATAGAACACGCCTTAGATGAGGGTCAAGCCATGCCCAATGTCCTATAGAACACGCCTTAGATGAGGGTCAAAGCCATGCCCAATGTTCTATAGAACACGCCTTAGATGAGGGTCAAAGCCATGCCCAATGTCCTATAGAACACGCCTTAGATGAGGGTCAAAGCCATGCCCAATGTCCTATAGAACACGCCTTAGATGAGGGTCAAAGTCATGCCCAATGTCCTATAGAACACGCCTTAGATGAGGGTCAAAGCCATGCCCAATGTTCTATAGAACACGCCTTAGATGAGGGTCAAAGCCATTCCCAATGTCCTATAGAACACGCCTTAGATGAGGGTCAAAGCCATGCCCAATGTCCTATAGAACACGCCTTAGATGAGGGTCAAGCCATGCCCAATGTCTAATAGAACACGCCTTAGATGAGGGTCAAAGCCATGCCCAATGTTCTATAGAACACGCCTTAGATGAGGGTCAAAGCCATTCCCAATGTCCTATAGAACACGCCTTAGATGAGGGTCAAAGCCATGCCCAATGTCCTATAGAACACGCCTTAGATGAGGGTCAAAGCCATGCCCAATGTTCTATAGAACACGCCTTAGATGAGGGTCAAAGCCATGCCCAATGTCCTATAGAACACGCCTTAGATTAGGGTCAAAGCCATGCCCAATGTCCTATAGAACACGCCTTAGATGAGGGTCAAAGCCATGCCCAATGTCCTATAGAACACGCCTTAGATGAGGGTCAAAGCCATGCCCAATGTCCTATAGAACACGCCTTAGATGAGGGTCAAAGCCATGCCCACTGTCCTATAGAACACGCCTTAGATGAGGGTCAAAGTCATGCCCAATGTCCTATAGAACACGCCTTAGATTAGGGTCAAAGTCATGCCCAATGTCCTATAGAACACGCCTTAGATGAGGGTCAAAGCCATGCCCAATGTCCTATACAACACGCCTTAGATGAGGGTCAAAGCCATGCCCAATGTCCTATAGAACACGCCTTAGATGAGGGTCAAAGCCATGCCCAATGTCCTATAGAACACGCCTTAGATGAGGGTCAAGCCATGCCCAATGTCCTATAGAACACGCCTTAGATGAGGGTCAAAGCCATGCCCAATGTTCTATAGAACACGCCTTAGATGAGGGTCAAAGCCATGCCCAATGTCCTATAGAACACGCCTTAGATGAGGGTCAAAGCCATGCCCAATGTCCTATAGAACACGCCTTAGATGAGGGTCAAAGCCATGCCCAATGTCCTATAGAACACGCCTTAGATGAGGGTCAAAGCCATGCCCAATGTTCTATAGAACACGCCTTAGATGAGGGTCAAAGCCATTCCCAATGTCCTATAGAACACGCCTTAGATGAGGGTCAAAGCCATGCCCAATGTCCTATAGAACACGCCTTAGATGAGGGTCAAGCCATGCCCAATGTCTAATAGAACACGCCTTAGATGAGGGTCAAAGCCATGCCCAATGTTCTATAGAACACGCCTTAGATGAGGGTCAAAGCCATTCCCAATGTCCTATAGAACACGCCTTAGATGAGGGTCAAAGCCATGCCCAATGTCCTATAGAACACGCCTTAGATGAGGGTCAAAGCCATGCCCAATGTCCTATAGAACACGCCTTAGATGAGGGTCAAGCCATGCCCGATGTCCTATAGAACACGCCTTAGATGAGGGTCAAAGCCATGCCCAATGTTCTATAGAACACGCCTTAGATGAGGGTCCAAGCCATGCCCAATGTCCTATAGAACACGCCTAGATGAGGGTCAAGCCATGCCCAATGTCCTATAGAACACGCCTAGATGAGGGTCAAAGCCATGCCCAATGTTCTATAGAACACGCCTTAGATGAGGGTCAAAGCCATGCCCAATGTCCTATAGAACACGCCTTAGGTGAGGGTCAAAGCCATGCCCAATGTCCTATAGAACACGCCTAGATGAGGGTCAAAGCCATGCCCAATGTCCTAACTGCGAGTGCAATGGGAATGCAAAGCAAAGAAGTCAGCCGCGGCCGAGGCCCACTGCAGCGAGGCCTTCACCTGATCAAGGTCAATGGCAGCACCCTGCAGTTGCTGGAATCCCAGAATGAATTAATGAATGTACGAATGAATGCATTAACGAATGAATGAATGAATGAATGACAGAAAGAAAGAGAATGAATGAATGAATCAATCAATGACAGAAAGAAAGAAAGAAAGAAATAAAGAAAGAAAGAATGAATGAATGAATGAATGAATGACAGAAAGAAAGAGAATGAATGAATGAATCAATCAATGACAGAAAGAAAGAAAGAAAGAATGAATGAATGAATGAATGAATGAATGAATGAATGAATGAATGAATGAATGAATGAATGAACGAACGAATGAGTGAATGAATTGAGTGTTACTGACAATTCATAGGCTATGAAAGGCCATTGATCACGAAATTACTGGAACTAGTTAAAGAAAGAGGAAGTCGAGTCATGATTTTCCTGGTTATTTCACATTACGAATCGCGTTGGGAGACGCGGTGGGTCTATTCTAACCCCCAACACAGGGAGACGCGGTGGGTCTATTCTTACCCCCAACACAGGGAGACGCGGTGGGTCTATTCTAACCCCCAACACAGGGAGACGCGGTGGGTCTATTCTGACCCCCAACACAGGGAGACGCGGTGGGTTTATTCTGACCCCCAACACAGGGAGACGCGGTGGGTCTATTCTGACCCCCAACACAGGGAGACACGGGGTGTCTATTCTAACCCCCAACACAGGGAGACACGGGGTGTCTATTCTAACCCCCAACACAGGGAGACACGGGGTGTCTATTCTGACCCCCAACACAGGGAGACGCGGTGATAGACCCCCAACACAGGGAGACGCGGTGGGTCTATTCTAACCCCCAACACAGGGAGACACGGTGGGTCTATTCTAACCCCCAACACAGGGAGACGCGGTGGGTCTATTCTGACCCACCTCTCACCAGCAAACTACGGAAAAGTTAATAAGCTGATTTGTTGAGGAATCCCGAGTGCTGCACTGCAATCGATGACGATCATGATTCGTGTAGGTGGCGCACTGGCCTTTCAGAATACAACGATACAGATTTGATGAGACAAGTGTTGCTGTATTTAATTACTTGAGGGTTTTGTGGGAATTCGATATAAATTTGCGTGGATGGGAAATTTTTCTGCACTTCTAGCCTCTGCAATATACCGAGTTCCCCAACTACTCTTCTACACTGGTGCTGCTCTCTCTCTCTCTCTCTCTCTCTCTCTCTCTCTCTCTCTCTCTCTCTCTCTCTCTCTCTCTCTCTCTCTCTCTCTCTCTCTCTCTCTCTCTCTCTCTCTCTCTCTCTCTCTCACACACACACACACACACACACACTCTCTCTCTCTCAGATCTCCCTTTCGCTCGTTCACCCTTTGAGGTAGAGACTTTTACCGGTGTTGACCGAGGGTGGGCCCTGCTTCAAACCGATGTCCGCTTTGTTCGCGCCCCTCCAAGAATGCCCCCTGCCCTGCGGGGAACGAGCTTTGAAGAGGTTGAAAATGACGACCCCTCTCGAGACCCACGCCCCTTGGGCAGTCATTTTTGAAGCGTTTTTGCAGCTCTACAGTGCCGCCCACAACCCGTGACTAGTCACATTTTTTTTCCTCACTCGCTACCCTACTTCAGTCTTTTCTCTTTCTCCATCTAGGCCATCTAGATCACGTTGCTCCTATGCATATATCACTGTAATCACGTTATCCTAAGTTCAACACTTACATTATATTTCTGTAATACTATATATTTACGCATTGCAGTTTTTTCAGAGATTGTATAATAATTGCTAGAATATAATTTTCTTCCTCTCTCTATTTGTACTATATTTGAGTATTTTGTCTCAAGGGCTAAATGTAAGAAAGACCCTGCTGCCTATTTCACCATCCTTGTAAAATACAGTTTGTCTGTTGCTTCTTTTTCGTTCGTTATCTGAACTGTATCAGCACACGACATAATTATTTGATGTACGTGTTTTGTTTGTTGCACCTGATGAGGGCTTAGGAGAAAACCTGTATAGTTGCATTCAGTGTTATAACATTCTATTTATACACCGCATGCGTTGCATACAACTTTTGGCTTCAACATGCAACCACTTGTCGAGAGTTTCATTGCGTGTTTTATGGCGCGCCAGGTACACTGTTTCAGACAGTTTGGTTAAATTTCGAAGAGGTTTAGTTAAATTTGGTGTGCTAACATCAAACCCTCTAACTGCATGATACTACTACTTTATGTCAGGATTATTAAAAGGATTCTTGTCTTTCAAAAATGGCATCGAAATTAAATGTTAAGAGAAAGCAATTCTATATTGTCATGAATACATGCCATGTCAAGTATACGCCATACATGCCGTGTCAAGTGTACGTCATACACGCCATGTCAAGTATACGTCATACATGCCATGTCAAGTATACGTCATACATGCCCTGTCAAGTATACATCATACATGCCCTGTCAAGTATACGTTATACATACCATATCAAGTATACATCATACATGCCATGTCAAGTATACATCATACATGCCTTGTCAAGTATACGTCATACATGCCCTGTCAAGTATACAGCATACATGCCCTGTCAAGTATACATCATACATGCCCTGTCAAGTATACATCATACAAGCCCTGTCAAGTATACGTCATACATGCCATGTCAAGTGTACGTCATACATTCCCTGTCAAGTGTACGTCATACATGCCATGTCAAGTACATGTCATACATGCTCTGTCAAGTATACGTCATACATGCCCTGTCAAGTATACATCATACATGCCGTGTCAAGTGTACGTCATACACGCCATGTCAAGTATACGTCATACATGCCCTTTCAAGTGTGCGTCATACATGCCCTGTCAAGTGTGCGTCATACATGCCCTGTCAAGTATACATCATACATGCCCTGTCAAGTGTGCGTCATACATGCCCTGTCAAGTATACATCATACATTCCCTGTCAAGTATACGTCATACATCCCCTGTCAAGTATACGTCATACATGCCCTGTCAAGTGTGCGTCATACATGCCATGTCAAGTATACGTCATACATGCCCTATCAAGTGAGCCTCATACATGCCCTGTCAAGTATACATCATACATGCCCTGTCAAGTGTGCGTCATACATGCCCTGTCAAGTATGCATCATACATTCCCTGTGAAGTATACGTCATACATGCCATGTCAAGTACGCGTCATACGTACCAGGTGAAGTATACGTCATACACGCCGTGTCAAGTATACGTCATACATGCCGTGTCAAGTATACGTCATACATGCCGTGTCAAGTGTACGTCATACACGCCATGTCAAGTATACGTCATACATGCCGTGTCAAGTACGCGTCATACGTACCAGGTGAAGTATACGTCATACACGCCGTGTCAAGTATACGTCATACATGCCGTGTCAAGTATACGTCATACATGCCATGTCAAGTATACGTCTTTGTCCGGAAAATGGTTCTAGATATGGAAAAAAATCCTCTCAAATCAATGTGCACAACTTTTCTGTGTGTATTGACTCTTCGATGTCTTCTCTCTCTCTCTCTCTCTCTCTCTCTCTCTCTCTCTCTCTCTCTCTCTCTCTCTCTCTCTCTCCCCCTCTCTCTCTCTACATCAGCGCCATGGTCGTTCACACGCATGTGGCGGCTGTTTGCAAAGATGTTCGAGGCGTGTTGCAGGGATGGAAAACAGCAGTCGGGTCATCTCAAGCAGGGACAAAACCGCGGCACCGAATCTCCTCGCACAATTGCTACCTCCCTGTGTAGCAGGTAGACGACCACCTACCCTGATGAACGCAGTCTTCTGTTTAAGATCGGGGCGTTGGCGTGATGACTCGAGGTTGTGGCAATTGTGCGCGACGATTATGTGCCGCCGTTTACACCTTGCTCAGGGTGACGTGACTGCAAATTTTCATCACTGTGATCAAAAATACTGCAGCGTCCCTTGGAAGAAGCAACTTTTCATCACTGTGATCAAAAACACTTCAGCGTCCCCTGGAAGAGGCAAATGGAGTCTTGACACACATTCAAAAGTGTTTCTTTATAAAACGTGTTGCAGAGCAAGGGCACGTGGCAGGACATGCAAGGCGTGACGAGACCCGATGCAGGAGGAGGGGGCTATTGGAGGACAGGCCGCCTGCTGCTCTTCCTCCTGCAGTGTCTTCTGGTCGCAGGTAAGCCCTCTTCCTCCACCTGCTCCTCTTGCTTCCGCTCCTGCTGCTCCTCCTGCAGTGTCTTCTGGTCGCAGGTAAGCCCTCTTCCTCCACCTGGTCCTCTTGCTTCCGCTCCTGCTGTTCCTCCTGCAGTGTCTTCTGGTCGCAGGTAAGCCCTCTTCCTCCTCCTGATCCTCTTGCTTCTGCTCCTGCTGTTCCTCCTGCAGTGTCTTCTGGTCGCAGGTAAGCCCTCTTCCTCCTCATGGTCTTCTTGCCTCCCCTCCTGCTGTTCCTCCTGCAGTGTCTTCTGGTCGCAGGTAAGCCCTCTTCCTCCTCCTGCTCCTCTTGCTTCCGCTCCTGCTGCTCCTCCTGCAGTACCATCTGGTCGCAGGTAAGCCCTCTTCCTCCTCCTGGTCCTCTTGCCTCTCCTCCTCCTACTCCTCTTGCTTCTGCTTCTGCTGATCCTCTTGATCCTGCCTCTGCTCCTCCTACTGTACCTTCTGGTTACAGGTAAGCCCTCTTCCTCTGGAAAATGGAAGCAAGAAAACTTATACGCCTTCATCCGCACATTTGTTGAATGCTCCCCAGAGAGTTGAGATGATGTGGGTGTGATGGTAAGAGTAGCTCGATGATCAGGGGGTAAAAGTGTGCAGACTGAGCGACCGTTGATGGGTGAAGTGCTGCTATATAAAAAGGTATCTGCATTTCTTTGTGTATTTGTACGTTGAGTAGCACACAAATTTTCCTCCTCGTCCTGTCCAACCCCCCCCCCCCCCCCTCAACCCCTCATGGCACCCCCCACTTTCATCTCCTCTACCCCTACGTCCGGTCTGTTATGCATCCGCATACATTGTGCAGTACTTATGTTAGTGTTACATTTGTTGACAATAATGTTTTCTACCTCCACCAGGAATGTTATGTTTTTCACTTAGGAACGGGGAAAATCGACACAAAGAAAGGACGAAGTGTTTGTGGAACAGAAACGTTGAGGTGAAAGTAAAGAATGAAAACCGAGACAAACTACAGGATGGTTTTGAAGCAAACCAGTCTCATTGTCAACGAAGACGGTTTGTGCCAGGACATCCGGGCGCCATCCTCGTTCTCTCTCCTGCAGCACACATTTTCAAGCGTATCCCTGTTTGTCTAGACAGCCCTTGTTTTGACTCAAATTTTATGCAGCCTGTAATGGGGAAATAGGTTTTCGGAAGTATCTCACCTGAGAGAGACTTGGGTTTTGCTGGTGCGTTGGGGGTGAGGTTGGTAGTCCAACGAATGTATGGGGATTGAAGTAGAGGGTGAATGGGAGTTGAGTTCTGCCCCCAGGGTGATGAGCGGTGTTCGCTCTGGGATATGAGTTGTGGTGAGTAGAAATGATCGTGAGTTGGTTGTGAGAAGATCGAGATATAAGAGAGCGCAAGAAGACAGAGAATAGAAATCGGCCCCACACACACAGCAGAGACGGGCAGAGAGAGAGAGAGAGAGAGAGAGAGAGAGAGAGAGAGAGAGAGAGAGAGAGAGAGAGAGAGAGAGAGAGAGAGAGAGAGCGGGCAGTGTTTGTGAAGGTTGGTGCGATTTTTACACGGGTCGATAGCATTTTAACTTGTCGAGGGCTGACCTACGTATTTTATGTTTTTATGTTAGAAGGCTGACCGAAATGTTACTTGTGCTTTTTAATTTTTTTCGTTGGGATTTGAGTATGTGAAGAGTAGATGTAATTTTATAAGATTGGGTTATTTAGAATGTTGTGTTTGAGCCACATACAAATGTTTTTTTTTTCGTTTTCTACCACTGTTACGAGTATTTTTATGTTGTATGTAAAGACTTGTAAGTAACCCGGGACCTGTTTTATTTCGTTTTTGTGGATCCCCGTAAACACAGCCGAGATTGCGAAAACCAGTTGTTCAAACGAGTAAAGGTTTAATGCCGACAGTTACGTGACGAAACCTCTTCCTGCTTGCTCTCGATTTCTGGTGCCAGACCGCGCGCCTGTATTATCAGCTTGACAGCGGTTGTTGTGTAGCACAGTCCCTGAATTGTGTGCAGCACAGTCCCTGTGTTGTGTGCACTACAGTCCCCGTGTTGAGTGCACTACAGTCCCTGTATTGTGTGCAGCACAGTCCCTGTGTTGTGTGCAGTACAGTCCCTGTGTTGTGTGCAGTACAGTCCCTGTGTTGAGTGCACTACAGTCCCTGTATTGTGTGCAGCACAGTCCCTGTGTTGTGTGCAGTACAGTCCCTGTGTTGTGTGCAGTGCAGTCCCGGTATGGTGTGCAGCACAGTCCCTGTGTTGTGTGCAGTACAGTCCCTGTGTTGTGTGTAGTACAGTCCCTGTGTTGTGTGCAGTACAGTCCCTGTGTTGTGTACAGTACAGTCCCTGTATTGTGAGCAGCACAGTCCCTGTGTTGTGTGCAGTACAGTCCCCGTGTTGAGTGCACTACAGTCCCTGTATTGTGTGCAGCACAGTCCCTGTGTTGTGTGCAGTACAGTCCCTGTGTTGTGTGCAGTACAGTCCCTGTGTTGAGTGCACTACAGTCCCTGTATTGTGTGCAGCACAGTCCCTGTGTTGTGTGCAGTACAGTCCCTGTGTTGTGTGCAGTACAGTCCCCGTGTTGAGTGCACTACAGTCCCTGTATTGTGTGCAGCACAGTCCCTGTGTTGTGTGCAGTACAGTCCCTGTGTTGAGTGCACTACAGTCCCTGTGTTGTGTGCAGTACATTCCCTGTGTTGTGTGCAGTACAGTCCCTGTGTTGTGTGCAGTGCAGTCCCGGTATGGTGTGCAGCACAGTCCCTGTGTTGTGTGCAGTACAGTCCCTGTGTTGTGTGCAGTACAGTCCCTGTGTTGTGTGCAGCACAGTCCCTGTGTTGAGTGCACTACAGTCCCTGTATTGTGTGCAGCACAGTCCCTGTGTTGTGTGCAGCACAGTCCCTGTGTTGTGTGCAGTGCAGTCCCGGTATGGTGTGCAGCACAGTCCCTGTGTTGTGTGCAGTACAGTCCCTGTGTTGTGTGCAGCACAGTCCCTGTGTTGTGTGCAGTACAGTCCCTGTGTTGTGTGCAGCACAGTCCCTGTGTTGTGTGCAGTACAGTCCCTGTGTTGAGTGCACTACAGTCCCTGTATTGTGTGCAGTACAGTCCCTGTGTTGTGTGTAGTACAGTCTGTGTGCAGTACAGTCCCTGTGTTGTGTGCAGTACAGTCCCTGTGTTGTGTGCAGTACAGTCCCTGTGTTGTGAGTAGTACAGTCCCTGTGTTGTGTGCAGTACAGTCCCTGTGTTGTGTGCAGTACAGTCCCTGTGTTGAGTGCACTACAGTCCCTGTATTGTGTGCAGTACAGTCCCTGTGTTGTGTGCAGTACAGTCCCTGTGTTGTGTGCAATGCAGTCCCGGTATGGTGTGCAGCACAGTCCCTGTGTTGTGTGCAGTACAGTCCCTGTATTGTGTGCAGCACAGTCCCTGTGTTGTGTGCAGTACAGTCCCTGTGTTGTGTGCAATACAGTCCCTGTGTTGTGTGCAGTACAGTCCCTGTATTGTGTGCAGCACAGTCCCTGTGTTGTGTGCAGTACAGTCCCTGTGTTGTGTGCAGTACAGTCCCTGTATTGTGTGCAGCACAGTCCCTGTGTTGTGTGCAGTACAGTCCCTGTGTTGTGTGCAGTACAGTCCCTGTGTTGAGTGCACTACAGTCCCTGTATTGTGTGCAGCACAGTCCCTGTGTTGTGTGCAGTACAGGCCCTGTGTTGTGTGCAGTACAGTCCCTGTGTTGTGTGCAGTACAGTCCCTGTATTGTGTGCAGCACAGTCCCTGTGTTGTGTGCAGTACAGTCCCTGTGTTGTGTGCAGTACAGTCCCTGTGTTGAGTGCACTACAGTCCCTGTATTGTGTGCAGCACAGTCCCTGTGTTGTGTGCAGTACAGTCCCTGTGTTGTGTGCAGTACAGTCCCTGTGTTGTGTGCAGTACAGTCCCTGTGTTGTGTGCAGTACAGTCCCTGTGTTGTGTGCAGCACAGTCCCTGTGTTGTGTGCAGTGCAGTCCCGGTATGATGTGCAGCACAGTCCCTGTGTTGTGTGCAGTACAGTCCCTGTGTTGTGTGCAATACAGTCCCTGTGTTGTGTGCAGTACAGTCCCTGTGTTGTGTGCAATACAATCCCTGTGTTGTGTGTAGTACAGTCCCTGTGTTGTGTGCAATACAGTCCCTGTGTTGTGTGCAATACAGTCCCTGTGTTGTGTGCAATACAGTCTCTGTGTTGAGTGTAGTACAGTCTCTGTGTTGAATGCAATACAGTTTCTGTGTTGACTGCAATACAGTCCATGTGTTCTGTGTCATACAATCCAGTGTTCTCTGTCACTTAATCCATGTGTTCTGCCAGTCGCGTATCCCGTGCCATTAATCACTGTTTTCTGTGCCTAACAAACCTGTGCTCTGCGTCATACTCCCCTTGTATTAATTGGCATACAGTCCCGAATTTTGTGTACACACGACACTCACTATATACACAAGGACACACACTCACATGCACGCGCACGCACACACACACATACACACGCATACACACAGAGGGTGAGTTGGGAAGAAAGTGTGTGTGGTGTGTAGTGTCTGGTGTTTGTGTGTTTGTGTGTGTGTGTGTGTGTGTGTGTGTGTGTGCGTGCGTGCGTGCGTGCGTGTGTGTTATGAAAGAGATGGGGGAAAGGAGGGAAAGAACGAAAGAGGGAAATAACACTAGTGAGAGATGAGAATATGAACAAAAGCACTTTTCATTTTAAACTTTGGTAAGAATTTCTTGACGCACAAAAAAGTATTTGTCAGGTAAACAAAATTTCTCATCCGGGAGTTTTTCACCATTTCCTTCGCTGATTTCCCTCGAATGACTGATATTACGCAACCGTCATCTGAGCAAGAAGAGGGTTTTTCTCCTAACAAAGGGTCTATGAGCAAAGCCTCCACTCCCTTACAGGCCTGTCAATACAGCGTCGTCCTCAGCTCATGGGTGGACGCCATTCAGTGCAATGCTTGGGGTTATGTCCGTGTCGTCCACAGCCCATATAGCTCTTCATGCGAGAAAAACGCATTTGCTGAAATGAAATGCAATTTGCACAGTCCGTTAAGGAAATACCTCTCCTTGTTGCATTTGAGTAAATCTGGGCGGATGAAATGTTTTCTTACGTGTGTTACAAACGAGTTTCCGTGAAACTGAGTTTTCCCACATGCAATTCATCCACGCAGACGCTCGAACACTTGTATACACGCATACGAGCACACTCGCACATACCTCCCTCAGCCAGAGACACGTCTGTACAATCACACAGATACAAAAATGCGCACACACACACATACGCACATAAACACATACACACACACACGCACGCACGCACGCACGCACACACGCACGCACGCACGCATGCACGCACACACACACACACTTAAACATGCGCTCTTGCGTGAGGCAGGCAGATTGTAGGATGAAAGAGAATCACCCAGCCAGATCCGGTAGTCCGCTTGACTGATTACGTCCTGAATATATCTCTCATCCACATCCTCCATTACTCCAAAACCACTCCCTCCCCCCCCCCCTCCCCCCCCCCCCCCCCCCCTCCCCCCCCTCCCCCCCCCCCCATTTCCTGTTCCTGTCATCCAGGTGCGCGGAAGAGGCAGGGTCGTCCTGTCTTTGGGAAGTGGCGTGGCAGTTACAAGCCGTCATTGTCAACATTGTCTTGGTAAAGATTATCATTATCAGCAACAGCAGTAGCAGCGGCGTCAAGAACCATCATCAACATAATTATTATCGTCATCACCGCCATCATTTGCATAATAGTTTTCGTTGTCGTCATCGTCGTCGTCGCCCTCGTTGTCATCATCATATCATCTCCACCAACCACCACCACCAACCACCACCACCAACCACCAACCACCAACCACCACCACCAACCACCAACCACCACCACCAACCACCAACCACCACCAACCACCAACCAACACCACCACCACAGACATCGAGATCGTCGTCGTCGTCCTCGTCGTCATCATTATCATGTAACAAACCTTGCAATTTTGTTCAAAATGCGTATTCCAGGATCATGACGTTTCCTCTGATGAAACACACCAAGTGTAGGAACTTCACGCATTGATGCCCCTCGCGGGCGGATATTGCGCCCTATATATATGTTATTTCAGTAACCAACATCTCGTCGTTAGCATTTTTGAAAGGTTGTTAACATGGGACTACGTAACGTATTAATTGGTTTTGTGTGTTCGTGCGTGTGTGTGTGTGTGTGCGTTCGTGTGTGTGTGTGTGTGTGTGTGTGTATGTTTGTGTGTGTGTGCGTGTGTGCGTGAGCGCGCGCGCGCGTGTGTGTATGTGTGTGCGCGCGCGTGTGTGTGTGTGCGTTCGTGTGTGTGTGTGTGTTTGTGTGTGTGTGCGTGCGCGCGCGCGCGTGTGTGTCTGTGCATGCGTGTGTGTGTGTGTGCGCGCGTGTGTGTGTGTGTGCGCGTGTGTGTGCATGTGTGTGTGTGTTTAAGCCCTATCCAGACAAACCCTGCGTTCCGTTGCACTCTGCTTCATCTTTGCTGCGATGTAGCAGGCTCAGGAGTTTTAATTGGTTGGTTTTATTTAGTACCTTAAAAAGTACATTATCGTTAAAAGTATAGGGTTCTGGAGGCCCTCTTTTAATACACGAATCCCCTAAATTAGTTAACACTCAAATGTATCTTTCTTGATCGAAGAAACGACTTAATAAAAGCATTAGGGTCGATTATCATTGAAACATACCCTGCGTTCCGTTGACTCTGCTTCATCTCTGCTACGCTGTAGCAGGGTCAGGAGTTTCGATTGGTCGGTTTCTTTAATTATTTTTAAAGCACGTTACCATTAAAAGTAGAGGGTTTTGGAGGCCCCCTTTGAATACACGAATCTCGAATATTATTTGACACTCAAATTTATCACTATTGATCAAAGAAACGACATAATAAAAGTATTAGGGTGGAAAATCATTCATACACAATCTTTGGTGACGTTTCACCCAGTGGCAGAGGTCAACTTCCTGTCAAAGGTCGCGCAGCAGCTAGAGCGTTTGCTGTGCCTAGCAACGATGAAACTACAGAACTCGTAGCCGCATTTGATTGGCTCATACTAAACACAACTAATTGGAAGTCACTCCACGGTAAACATGCTTCGAACCATGGAGTTTACATAACATGGAAGTGGAATACGTGCCGATTGCTGTCAAATTTCGAAGAAATAAATGTTTTCGTGCTCTCATCACCGTGGCAGAGTGGATTGTATGTCTTGGTTTGATATTTGTAGTAAACGTCGGCATTTATACCCATGAGAGTAACAATTTAGCAGACGACACACATGTTTGGATTTCCTTGACCTTCCTCTATGACTGGTGATGGTTACCTCCCTTTTGTTATTAATGGATTTTCGACCCTAATGCTTTTATTAAGTCGTTTCTTCGTTCAAGAGTGATAAATTTGAGTGTGAAATAATATTGGGGATTCGTGTATTCAAAGGGGGCCTCCAAAACCCTCTACTTTTAATGGTAACGTGCTTTTAAAATAATTAAAGAAACCGACCAATCGAAACTCCTGACCCTGCTACAGCGTAGCAGAGATGAAGCAGAGTCAACGGAACGCAGGGATAATCTTTGGTGACGTTTCACCCAGTGGCAGAGGTCAATTTCCTGTCAAGGTTGCGCAGCAGCTAGATCATCTCAGAAGGCACTCTAACTGCTTCACACTAGAGTGCGCCACTTGCTGTGCCTAGCAACGATGACACTACAGAACCCGTAGCCGCATTTCATTGCCTCATACTAAACAGAACTAATTGGAAGTCACTTCATGAACTTGCACGGTAAACATGCTTCGAACCTTGGAGTTTACATAATATGGAAGTGGCAAACGTGCCGATTGCTTTCAAATTTCGAAGAAATGAATGTTTTCGTGCTCTCATCACCGTGGCAGAGTGGATTGTATGTCTTGGTTTGATATCTGTAGTAAACGTCGGCATTTATACCCATGCGTGTAACGAAATAGCAGACGACACACATTTTGGGATTCCTTTGACCTTCCTTTATGACTGGTGATGGTATCTCTCTTTTGTTATTTATGGGTTTTCGACCCTAATGCTTTTATGAAGTTGTCTAATCGATCAAAAGGGATATAACTGAATGTGAAATCATTTTCGGGATTCATGTATCTAAAACCCTCTACCTTTAATGGTAACGTGCTTTTTAAGTAATTAAATAAACCGACAAATCGAAACTCCTGAGCATGCTACATCGTAGCAAAGATGAAGCGGAGTGCAACGGGACGCAGGGAAATACATTATTTAGTCATCCCAACCTTCTGACAGCTCAAGATCATTTCACTTCAGTCAAACTTTCAAACTGTTTTCGTTTCTTTCCAATGTTCAGCAAACGACATCATCTTTCCGGGCTAGAGGCCTGCACTCAGCTGTGGATACAAATTCCAGTCCGCCCTTCTATTGGACGAAAACTGCATGTAGATCAACTACGAAGAACCTACTGATGTAGAACTACATGTAGATCAACTAAGAAGAACCTACTGATGTAGAACTACATGTAGGTCAACTAAGAAGAACCTACTGATGTAGAACTACATGTAGATCAACTAAGAAGAACCTACCGATGTAGAACTACATGTAGATCAACTAAGAAGAACCTACCGATGTAGAACTACATGTAGATCAACTAAGAAGAACCTACTGATGTAGAACTACATGTAGATCAACTAAGAAGAACCTACCGATGTAGAACTACATGTAGATCAACTAAGAAGAACCTACTGATGTAGAACTACATGTAGGTCAACTAAGAAGAACCTACTGATGTAGAACTACATGTAGATCAACTAAGAAGAACCTACCGATGTAGAACTACATGTAGATCAACTAAGCAGAACCTACCGATGTAGAACTACATGTAGATCAACTAAGCAGAACCTACCGATGTAGAACTACATGTAGATCAACTAAGAAGAACCTACCGATGTAGAACTACATGTAGATCAACTAAGCAGAACCTACCGATGTAGAACTACATGTAGATCAACTAAGCAGAACCTACCGATGTAGAACTACATGTAGATCAACTAAGCAGAACCTACTGATGTAGAACTACATGTAGATCAACTAAGCAGAACCTACCGATGTAGAACTACATGTAGATCAACTAAGCAGAACCTACCGATGTAGAACTACATGTAGATCAACTAAGCAGAACCTACTGATGTAGAACTACATGTAGATCAACTAAGCAGAACCTACTGATGTAGAACTACATGTAGATCAACTAAGCAGAACCTACCGATGTAGAACTACATGTAGATCAACTAAGCAGAACCTAACGATGTAGAACTACATGTAGGTCAACTAAGCAGAACCTAACGATGTAGAACTACATGTAGATCAACTAAGCAGAACCTAACGATGTAGAACTACATGTAGATCAACTAAGCAGAACCTACCGATGCTTACATTTTGGTTGGAGCGGCTCTCTTCATGACTTTCTAACAATTCCTCTAGAAGAGTCTTGTGATGAACAACCTCCATTCTGTGCCAAAGAGACTACCAGACATTCTGAAAACAGAGATAATAATATCAGCCGCGCTGAATGACTACCACATAGTCTCTGTCACCCTTCAGTCACGTGATGCACTGAATGCATACCGTATAAATAAGATCACTCGTGAAGTTAATGGTCAATTCAGGGGGAAAGTTCATTAGCTTTCTTAAAACATCATCGAGAAGTAAAAACAAAATGATGTCCATTCCTGCACAAATAATCTATGTTATGGA
The DNA here is from genome assembly GCA_034096865.1 of Theodoxus fluviatilis. Lineage (NCBI taxonomy): Eukaryota > Metazoa > Mollusca > Gastropoda > Cycloneritida > Neritidae > Theodoxus > Theodoxus fluviatilis. Next base: position 24,800 of record JAWQFJ010013476.1, on the reverse strand, counting down.
CTTTGTACAAAGGTCATGTTTAATGTTGGAGTTTGTGAGGAAAAAGTGTTGGGACTACTGTTTACGACAAAAATAATAACCCAGAACCCTCTTCCTAATTTAAATATCATGCATTGTATCTGAGAATCAGATCAGGTGACCGAAGGGTGACAGAGACTGTCTGGTGGTCTCTGTGGCACGCAATGGACCAGCCTCTTGCTGAGTGATTTAGACCGCATCCAACGACAGCCCGATGCTAAGACTTTCAGATCTGGTTTTGATTAATGTCAAGTTCCTGCGTGATTTTTTTTCTAATGTTGAAAGACGATCGTGACACAATGTAAATTATGTATGACTGAATCAGCATACGTCCTGACTTTAAATACCGACTCAAATCCGAAGGAACAAGTCCTGTCAGTTTTTTTTTTCTTCTGCAGGGGATTTGTCACTGGGTTTTCCAATAGACTAACTCTGCAGAAAGTCAGATTTCGAGTAATGAACAATCTGTCTTAGTCATCGTCGTGCATATTTGCACACACCCCCACCCCCACACCCCCCCCAAAAAAAGTTATCAAAGTGAAGCAGAGAGGAGAAAGCTGGGCGAAAGCAGATTCAATGAAAATGCTAATTTGCAAACTGCTTAGGCACACCTGTCGGGTTGCCAGTCACACTGCTTCCTCCTAGCATTCTCACCACGACTCTGCACAAAGCGGCGTGTTGTGGTGAGGTGATCCATCCATGCCACACTGAGCCTATGTGAATATGGAACACTCCCCAGGGATGGGAGATGATTCTCAAGGCTCTAAGCCTGGGGTTCGAGCGCTCGCCCGCAGTCGCTTGCCGCTGTCGTTAGTGTCATATCCTAGACCGTAGAGTGTCCTAAAACGTAGAGCGTGACTACTTGCATATTATTAACATGACGAAATATGGGTTTTCATCGTTTTCTTTCATCTTTTTACCCGATCAAATGGTACTTTCCTCTATAAATATTTGTGTAATTATACGCAGCAAAGACAAAAATCTTTGGTTCCGAGATTTCATAACACGCTCACCGTTACAACCGGCTAATCACAGTTAAGATAACAAAAGTAGGCGGGGGAAAGTCATCTCTGCGGGGCATTGTTCAATCACAAGATTTGGCGGGTGAACACGTCATGTTGATAATATGCAAGTAGGTCACGCTCTACGTTTTAGGATACTCTACGGTCTAGGATATGACATTAGCGTAGTTCGAAGCAGCGGTGACTCTTGAGTTGCATCCTCGAGCAGGAAGCTTAACTCCCATTGTCTCTCCCCACGCAGGAGTAAACCCGGGCTCCTGAGACGGCAGTGATGGCACATAGTACTGCAGTTCACTCTTGCATGCGCCCATAAGTCAGCATCGGGTTGGAATACTCAGGGAGTGGAGCATTCTGAACACAGAGATAGTATATTGACTATAGTCTCAGCCACGCTGAATGGGAGTGGAGATGCTGCTGGTATCTGACAGCGTCATCCTATCTGTCCATCGCCGTGAACGTCTAATAACTAGGGACGTCAAGGCTGAGCTTGGTTGTTCTCTCCCACCTCCTCTAGTAATTCTCATACAGCTCCCAGACTTCTCACAGTGTTTACCTTACTTGTTTGGAGGAGGAGGAGGAGGAGGAGGAGGAGGAGGAGGAGGAGGAGGAGGAGGAGGAGGAGGAGGAGGAGGAGGAGGAGGAGGAGGAGGAGGAGGAGGAGACTGAAGTGCATTTTCTGTTTTATTGTCCTGCTCATTCTGAACACAGAGATATAGTATCTCTGACACAGGTTGGTCACGTGACTTCGGCTCCACATTCCAATGATTTTACCAATCAAAATTCAACATGATCAGAAGACCATTGAGAGTAAAAAGAGGCGATTCTATTTCATTCCAATTATTTATCCCAATAGATAAACACAAATTTGGTGTTCTAATAAAACTAATCTATGAGATTTTCAGGAAATCATTTGAGAACTACTTTTAGCGCGAACGTCGTCTAAAAGGTTGCAAACTGCCTTCAGCACGTGCGATTGTGTAAATAGTTTTTTAAATTAGTAATACACGCAATCTTTGGACCTACTATAAACGCAGCGAAAATGATTCCTATGGCTCTGGGCTGGTTTCGTGAATCTATGGTTATACTCTCGCAAGTAATTGCTTTCTGGCCGGAACCTGTGGTCTAACTGCCTTCACACTGTTTGACGAGCTCCACACTTCGATCAATCGTGTATCGACTGATGGAGTCAGTAAGTGATTTAACCTACATTCCGTCTGTGTTGAACGTTAATCGAATGGAAGTTTCTTCTGTAGGAATCCG
>JAWQFJ010013476.1:2500-17500 GCA_034096865.1 Theodoxus fluviatilis | reverse complement strand
CTCATGCGTGTGATGCGTCGAAAATTTGCATTTACAAATCTGTTTTATCCGTTTTCGTCGTTGTAATGCTAGTGACTTTAACATTTTAAAACACAAAACCTTCTTGTGTTCTGTAATCCTTCTTTATCACGTGCAGGGCTGTTCTGCCGTGACGTCACTTCCGCCGAGGGGAAAATAACTGGCAAAGCTCATGGCGGAGCTGCCAGTTTTTGCCTATGGGGTCAAAGCCAAGTGACCAGTCACATTGCCTCGTGTCAACCTTTCACCATCCAATGTTGCCAGCCTTGACATCTGGCACCGAGGTCACGTGACCTATGTCACCAGCCCCCTCGCTCCGTCATCTCTACTTCCTGCTTTCCAAAGGCGCTGATGAGGTGCCAGCACGTGCTGTCGCACGGACGCCCATCAGATGGGGGAGTTCTGGGCAGATCCCTCGGTTGCACGGAAGAAGATGGATACGCCTGTCACGAATAGAAAATGGCGCTTCTCAACATAATCACCGTCTGCTGGGCGGCAGGAAACGGATTTTGAGGACGCGACATGGCGCCTTAGGAGATCTTCCCAAAAATGAGCCCTAGGCCCCACTTCGTCTGTGGCCACTGGGGCGGGTTTCAAAATAGGTAGTCGATCTTGGTCGCAAGATCTTGCTTCGCAGTAAGAGCTAGCTAAAAAAGAAACTACCCCAGCGGCGAGCGAAGATCCAAGATGGCGACGACCGAGACTAGGGTTTATGTTTTGTGACGCTTCGACATTGAAACTATTCGATAATTCGTTCTCCGCTGACTCATGTGTGCCTTAATTTGTCACCACGCTGCAATCTCAGCTGGACAATTGAAGTAGATTACGATTTTTTTCTTTATTGTGTGCACGATGTGTGGTTGACGGTGAGAAATCCTGCATTAAGTTCGAATTGAAAATTATCTCGCAAAGAGACGTAACTCTACATTCTGACCTCCCTTTGCGTAAAGGAAAATCGCTAGTGCGCGGTAGTGTACATAGGGTCTTTGACTGCACTAGGCTCAGGAGTCACTTATCAGGGCATAGGTAGTGGTAATAAAAATGTTCAATTTACACAATAACCTCAAACCTTACGTCAGATTTGGACGGGGAAAAGAAAGGTATGTACGGATACTAGGGCAGACACGTTCACATAGGAAATTCTGACTAATTACAGACCTGTATCCAATCTTTCCTTTCTCTCAAAGGTATTGGAAAAGGTGGTTGCACGCAGACTGACTCAACATCTTTCCGAAAACAGCCTCTTTGAGCCCTTCCAGTCAGCCTACAGACCGCACCACAGCACAGAGACGGCGCTCATTAAAATCCACAATGACATCATGATGGCAATGGACGAGAGGAAGATCATGCTCTTGATCATGCTGGACCTCTCAGCAGCCTTTGACACCATCGACCACCAGATGTTGTTAAAGAGACTAGAAGAAAGGATTGGGATCAAAGGAGTGGCCCTATCATGGTTTAGATTCTATCTCAGTGAGCGCATGCAGTGCGTGCAAGTGAACAACGCCACGTCATCACCGGGGATCCTGGAGTGCGGTGTACCACAGGGCTCCGTCCTCGGACCGCTGCTCTTCACCATTTACATCCTGCCTGTTGCAGATATCATGAGAAAACATGAGATCCCGTTCCACGTGTACTCTGACGACAACCAACTCTACGTCAGTGCAAACCATGACCAAATTGCAACATCAGTGCAGCGACTGCACAAGTGTGTCACTGACATCAGGGAGTGGATGTCATCGAATCTGCTGAAGCTGAATGATGACAAGACAGAGTTCCTCATTTTGGAAACCCGGCAACAGCTTCAGAAAACGGATCAGGTCAGTCAGCGGATAGGTGACAGCATCGTCACTCCAACAAAATTAGCCCGCAATCTCGGAGTCGTGTTTAACTCCGAGATGGACTTCTCCTGCCATATTACACGTGTGTGCCAGACATGCAATTTCCATCTGCTAAACATCAGCAAGATTAGGAAATACCTGACGCAGCCTGTCATCAAGACTCTTGTCACCAGTCTGGTCCTATCCAGGCTTGACTACGGGAATGCTGTATTGTACGGCATTCCATCAAAACACCTGGATCGACTCCAGGTCATCCAGAACAGAGCAGCGCGCCTCATCCTTGGAGGCAGGAAGGACTGTCGAATGACACCACTGCTCCACAAACTTTACTGGCTTCCTGTTAGGCAGCGTATAGCCTTCAAGATCCTCACTAAAACCTTCGAGTGCTGCCAGACCATTCCTACCGCCCCATTGTACCTGCAGCAGCTGCTCTCCCGACACTGCCCCCCTAGAAATCTGAGGTCTGGTGCTTCTCATCTCCTCAGGGTGCCACCGACAAGGTCTTCGTCGGGGGATCGAGCTTTCCGCTCTGCTGCACCAGTCCTATGGAATCAACTGCCAGAGGCGTTGCGTCTGGAGCCAAAGCAGAAGAACTTCAGAGGAAGCCTCAAGACGTGCCTTTTCCGCCAAGCGCGTCTTGCTGACTAGGGGATCCTAGTCGATCCCTACTAGAGACATCCTCGAACTATGAAAATGTGACATTTTTTGAGTGTGCATGCGCCACTGAGCAGCCTTTGGGCTGGAAGTGCGCGCAATATAAATATATTATACATACATACATATCAAAACACTTTATTGCAGGAAATTGATTACATTCATCAAGAGCAATATCAAAGGAATGCAAGCGTTACCACCTTCCACTTCGATGGCCTCATGGATAACTGAGCATGTTGGAGCTTTATGACGTTATTCTATTATACAACATTCGCCATGTATGATTGCATTTGGCCCTCTCTATATGTAACTATATCTCTTAAATTCTCTTCCACTCTCTCTGTATTTCTCTGTTTCTCTGTACTTCTTTCTGTACCACTCATAGTCTCTCCGTCATTGTCTGTCCGTCCCTTCATCCACCCATATGTCTGTCCATCTGTCTGTCCGGCTCTGTCCATCAGCTTGTCTCTGCCACCCTGTGGGATTCTCTCTCTCTCTCTCTCTCTCTCTCTCTCTCTCTCTCTCTCTCTCCCCTCTCTCTCTCTTCTGTATATGCATTTACTACATGGCATAGGTAGATTAGCACGCAGCTTGTATACCTGGTCGAAAACCTCTTTTAATAATATTATATCAAGCTGAGGGTCATCATGGGTGTGAGCTGGTCAGGTGAAAGTCAAGGACTTACAGTTCGCGTCATTATGTGACCTCGTCTAGCCCAGACTCTTCTTGATCCAATCATCACCGAGATGCTGAGGTATTTTGCAAGGCCTTTGCTCACTCTCTTGGGTAAGCCTAGTAGTGTCAGGCCTGGGACTACGTGTCGGTGCACGGTTCCAAGAGAACCTATCACCAGGACAACGATCTTGGTGGAAAAACCCGCTTCACAAAGCCTGAAGTGTAGTGGCATGTATTTGTTAAACTTATGTCTATAACATGCGTCCAGAAATACATCAAAAGGATTGGACACTTCAACAATGAAAGCGGCTGATTGACTATGGTCTAATATGCATAGGTCTGGTTTGCAAGTGTCTATGGCTTCTCCGTGCAAGGCCACTGGCTGATTGTGGAACACTTCACAATATTCCGTCAGCACCGACTTGGTGAGTTCCTGCAGTACGAGCTCCACACAACGATCGTGTCGCTCTGTGTACAGACCCCGCAGTCTCCTACATCCATTCAGTGCGTGAGAATTTGTGTCTGTACTAAATCCACACAATGAACACTCGCGCGGGTATGTTTCTGGATAGTACCTGTTGTTGACAGCACTAGTTTCCAGCAGTTGGAGCCGACCCTTCACCACAAATCGAGTCAGTTGATCGGTGATAGCGCTATTTGTCAGGTGTCCGTTGGAGCAAGTCATGTCGGCGACGGGCACGGCGTCGCGGAGTAGTCTCCCTTGTTGCTCCAGGCCGCGCCAGTGCTGTAATGATTTTTCTATGTCGTTCTTCTTCATTGCTGAGAACAGGCACTTGGAGTTGGTGAAGCGAAGAGTGATCTCGTCGTCGTCTGACAATGGCATCACCACCCCAAAGAGATCGCTATCGCGGTCGAACTCTAGGTTCATTTTCAGCCGAACACACATCTCATTCAGCTCCACGAAAACTGAGCGTGGCCAGTTCACTTTGCAGCTCTTTGCAATCCTGCCGGAATCGTTGGTCTCATATCCACCGAAGCTGGTTTCTTCCTCCCTTGCCATGGGAACCTTTCTCTTACTCATGTGGAGAGAGAAACTGCTTCTTGCGACTGCTCTCACTTGTGGGTCGTCGTTGTTGAGGCATGAAAGTAAGAATGATACCCGTTTGGCATGGTACATTGTGCTTGGTCTTATCATTCCTAGTCCTCCTTCTCTTCTTGGCGTGAAGAACATAGCTCTGGTTGACGAGTCATTCAGCTTCATGGTGACTCTGCCGAAGTCGACTATCATGTCTTCTAGCTCTTTCAATACTTTTTCGCTGAAATGAAGGTTCTCAAAGTAAAAGTTCAGCTTTGATGATGCCATGATGTTCACTGCTTCTATTTTCTTGTTTATGGGTAGTGGGGACCGGTCTATTGTCTCCATCGTCTGTCGGAAGCCCTCCTTGATCTCGTCAATTTGTCGTATGGCCGCCGTGTTGTCAAGGTCTATGTGGAATCCCAGATACCGGTAGCTTTGAGATTTACCAAACTTGGGTATTTCTCCCCCTTGGAGCTTCAGACTTGTTCTCTGCGTGCTGTCTTTCTTCGACCAGTTGTTTCCTGTGCGCTGGGCGTGTAACAGGGCGCACTTCGCGTGTTTCACCTCCATGCCTGTGTAGTTCAGGAACTGCTCGGTTTTCTGTAGCATCGCTTTAATGTCAGTCTCTTGTTCGGCACTCATGCACACATCGTCCATGTACGCTTGACATGGGGTGGGTTGCGTCAAAGGGGTGAACGGTTGCTCCAGCCACCTAACCCACGGATCCAAGGCTTGAATAAAGGCGATCGCTGACCACGGACAGCCTTGGACTATGCCTCTTGATCTTGTGATCTTGGGGGTAAGCGATCCCTTCGTCTGCACCTGAAACGTTGATTCGGTGTAGATATCCTCCGTGATGTCAACTATATGCTCAGGGTATTTTGCTCTTCTCATCGCTTCCAGCATCACTCTGTGGTCGACACTTCCATAAGCATCTTTGATGTCGACAAAGGCCGTGAAGAATTTGGAGGAGACATGCTTGAAGTTGTCTATAGCTGACTTCAGGCAGAAGACGTGTTCCTGCAAACCATTCCTAGGGAGGGATCCTTTCTGCTTCTGTGAGAGTCTTCCTGTCGCCACTATCCAGGGGAGCATTCTGCCTTGGACCAGCCGCATGTATATCTTGTACATGGATGTGAGGAGTGAAATTGGTCGCCACTCACTAGGGTCTTCCGAGCTGTTTTCATTCTTTGGTAGCAGCGTAACAGTGGCGTGCTTCCAATCTGTTGGGATTCGTTTGTTCCTCCAGCAAATGTTCAATATGGCGGTGATGACTTTGATGAGTCTACCAAGGTTTTTCTTGAGGAAGCCGTACTCTACTCCGTCATGTCCAGGGGCTGTATTTGTTTTCAGGGCTTTCACAACACATGTCACCTCTTCAGTCGTGAATGGATTCAAATTCATTTCCTTCTGTGGTGATGGAGGGTCAAGGACTTCCGGCCAAGGTCGTGCTTGTAGTGGGTACTGCAGGCATTTCTCACTTTTTGCGTGAAAATATGCCGTCAGCCTGTCTGGGTCAATGGGGCAGACTGCACGTGGGGCAATCGTGCTGTCGTTGTTGATGATCTGGATTGCACGCTTTTGTTGCTCCTCCCACAGCTGAGTGAGCTCATGTCGCTGTATCCTGCGCGGCTCATGGCAAGGCGTGCCGCACCTGCGTGCTTGTTGTTTACGGAGTGTTGGCATGATAGAGCGGTCGATAAAACACAAAGCTTCCTCTATTTTTTCCAACCATTCCTCCTCATTTGTAACAATCACAGTATCACTGATTTCAAGTGGGAACTTGGTCAAGCATCTCCACATGTATTTTAGAAACTCTTGCCTGAATGGTTGACCGTTCGCTTTCTTTCTCTGAAATACGTCTCCCCTGTAGAAAACAGCTCTAATCTTACGGTAGACGCGTTGCCACAATCTAAAATCGTCGTGCACATAAGACACTCTGATCCGATCGTGCTTTGTGCGAATAGATTTTCGAAATGAGAGTTCCATCTTCTCGAATTCATTCCACTTCTCATCTGGTAGTACATTTTCAAATTCTCGCCAAGTTTTTTCATCGAGAAAGTTAGTATTGCAAAACGGGTACTCACAGTTCTGCAATGGCGGTGATGTTGTACTCACTCCTTCTGTCACACGTCGAATCTTTCCACTTTGTAGTGCTCTCCTGAGGAGTACCTTCAGTTCAAGTAGGTACCTACTGTGGTTTCTCTGGTTCTGCCGGACATTCACTGTGTTTTCGGGGACAGTTACCACGGATGAACCGCACAAAATAGCGAAAAATCCACAGAGCGTAAACACGACGCCCGCTCTGGTCGCCATCTTGTCATACATACATACATACATACATACATACATACATACATACATACATACATACATACATACATACATACATACATACATACATACATACATACATACATACATACATACATACATACATACATACATACATACATACATACATACATACATACATACATACATACATACATACATACATACATACATACATACATACATACATACATACATACATACATACATACATACATACATACATACATACATACATACATACATACATACATACATACATACATACATACATACATACATACATACATACATACATACATACATAGCCTTTCACTGACGAAGGAGCCTACTTGGCCCCGAAAGCTCTGGAATAAAAAAAAAATTGTAGTTGGACAAAGGTCTCCATTACTTCTTTTCTACAAGAAAGTTAAAGTTAACCGAAGACTCGTCCAAAAACGTCACTCCTAGTGACACGATGCTCATGCTGTCCGCCATCTTGAATCTCACTAGCTAGGCACCGCTCAAACTGCCTCGCTCAATCTACGCTCGTCTACGATTGGCTCGCGAGCAAGCAAAGAATGAAACTGCCCAATTGGCGAGATCTGCGTAGATCTACCGAGATCTTCGCATTTTGAAACCCGTCCCTGATCTCTCTGTCTCTCTCTCTGTCTGTCTGTCTGTCTGTCTGTCTGTCTGTCTGTCTGTCTGTCTGTCTGTCTGTCTGTCTGTCTCTCTGTCTGTCTCTCTGTCTCTCTCTCTGTCTTCCTCTCTCTGTCTGTCCGTCCTTCCGTCCGTCAGTCCGTCTGTCCGTCCGTTCGTCCGTCCGTCTCTCTCTCTCTCTCTACGTCTCTCTCTATGTCTTTCTCTCTCTCTATCTCTCTCTCTCTTTCTCTCTCTCTCTCTCTCTCTCTCACACACACACACACACACACACACACACACACACACACACACACACACTCACATCGCCTGTCTGTGACCCTATTCTGTACTTTTTATTCCACTTATCCTTTCCCTAAACCTCATTCACGTCTCCAGGCCCTGCCCCCATCCCCTCATCCCCACTTCCACCACCCCCACCCTCACCCCCACCCCCATTCTTTCCCCAGCCCCTGCCTCGTGCTGCACCAACTCCAGCAGTTTACTTTGTCTCCCTCCCTGTTGTACTTACCCTACACCGCAGCTTCCTGTCCTTTACAACCTGTGTCTCTTTTGTTCACGTCGCAACACCAACACCACCCCAACAACGAGTCCCTGCTCACGCCAGCCATTCCAGTCACTCTTACAAGTCAGTAACATTCACGCGCTGCGTCTGCCTCCCTGACACAGAAAGGCATTGTTTCACTGTTACAGAAAGGTGTTGTTTCACTGATACAGAAAGGTGTTGTTTCACTGTTACAGAAAGGTGTTGTTTCACTGATACAGAAAGGTGTTGTTTCACTGATACAGAAAGGTGTTGTTTCACTGATACAGAAAGGTGTTGTTTCACTGATTCAGAAAGGTGTTGTTTCACTGATACGTAAAGGTGTTGTTTCACTGATACAGAAAGGTGTTGTTTCACTGATACAGCTTTAGTGGTTTTCGCAGACGGTGACACTTTTCTTGTTGAGACGAAAGTTTACTTGATACAAGTGCTGGCACGAGTGGAAACATGCATCTTGGAAACAGCGGTTGCGGAAATCACGTTGCTGTCTCAGCGAGTGCTGTAGCCTTTACGGAATCACACTCCAGCATTCCAGCTTTCTTTCCACGCTGAAACCCACGCCTCGTCACCAAACCTTTGTTTCAGTACTCTGTATCACCCCCCCCCCCCCCCCAAGTGGGTAGGGGGTTACAATAGACCCACCGCGCCTTCCTATGCGATCCATACAAGTCGAATGACATGGAAAATCAAGACTTGATTTGCCTTTACTTTAGCGAGTTCCATTTGAGTTTAGAGTCAATATCTTTACGTAGCCTACAGAGAATGACAACAAAGAACGTAAGTCACACAAAGAAGGCGCATTCGAGGCTTTCCCTATACGAAAAGTGATGACGCTTGAACAGCAGCGCACTCAAGCGGCTGCGATGGAGAGCAGATCAAGGGAGGTAAACAGACCACAGTGCAACATGTAAATACAGACGATGTTGCGCGAATGTATCGGCGTGTTTCTCATTAATCCCGAGCACATTTGTAAACAAAATTACCGTGTAATTTGTAGCAAAATGACTCCCTGCAATAAAGCTGGTATTTATGCATCTTTTCCCCATGTCTACATTGTGTTATAGAGCTTACAATTGACAAGGAATTGGTGAATGAAAACAGTCAAATTCTATTGTTTGTTTTCTTTTTTTTAAATTCACACAACCATCAGACCTTTTGATGATATTCAAGTTTGTGCTGTTGGTGACTGAATCGTAAACCAGACTATTGCAGCATGCCAGAATGCTAAATTTTATTCAGAAATTAATTTCCCCCATTGAATAGTGATTAGTGAGCTAAAGAGCGTTGGTTGTCGATTGAATAAAAGGGAACTTATGAAATTTTTACACTGCTTTGCATATTCATAATTATTGTCAAATTTATCGTTCCTTTGGTTTGTTGTTCTTTGCTCGGGCTGTCCTGTGTTTAGCAGTCGCTCTGATAATTCGGTCACCAGGTCACGTGACGCCAGTCGATTTAGAGCTCGACACGAGAGACTATTCGAGCAGCTTCGTTCACGAAAGATCTGGAAATCTAGGGTTAGGTATAAAAAGAGCGACAAAGCGAGAGAGAGAGAGAGACAGACACGACTGACACGAGTCAGACACGAGCAGCAGATGCGACAGAGTTAAGGTGAGAGCTTAACTTTGTAAGGAGCGAGTCCTCTGCGACACTGTGCGTAGAGTGAAGCGAGTACGACGACGATTACTGATTTTCACCACTGTGTAGCGATCAGTGCGTGAATAAAGTTTATCGAAAACGACCACCAGTGTTTGTCACTTCGATTTCCCAGCGCAAGCCAGGAGAACCCCCGCACAACAAGAGTAGAGTGCAACATTGTCTTATAGTCTGCCCCACTGACAGTCATCACACACACACACGTAGATCCGCCGTAGACCCGAGTCTCAACTGTACAGTGTCCCATCAACTGTAAAGCTTCGCTTTACGCTGGCAATCCTTGATTCTGCTGTACAAACCACCACTACTGTTAACACAGTAACTATGCCTGGTAAGGTGAAGGGTTCTTGTAAGCAATTTTACTGTAAAATACAATTTAAAAACTCAGCATTACTCTATATGTTTACTGCAGCACCATCGCAGCCGCTTGGGGGCGCTGCCGTCACTCGTTTCGCACAGACGCGCGTTATGCGCCTTCTTTGTGTAATTTACGTTCTTTGATGACAAGCAGTAAAACTCAATTTATTCATTCATTCATTTATCCATCCACCCATCCATCCATCCATCTATCCATCCATCCATCCATCTATCCATCCATCCATCCATCCATCCATCCATCCATCCATCCATCCATCCATCCTTTTTTCCTTCCTTCCTTCCTTTCTTTTCTTTTCTTCCTTTCTTCCTTTCTTTTCTTTCTTTCTTTCTTTCTTTTCTTCCTTTCTTCCATTCTTTCTTTCTTTCTTTCTTTATCCCCTCTTTTACATCTCGAACACACCTCTCACTGCTCCGTCCGCCTTCGTCACTCTCCCACACTTTCCGACGCTATCCAGCTGTTCCCACGCAGACTCTGCACTTGCATTCCAGACCCTCCTTCAGCGGCAGGAGTCTATGTCTTTCCAGGAAAAAGACTTTGCCGCCATCTTGCCTTAATGTCGTCACGCAGCCTTGTCAACCTCAGTGCCCCCAACCTCCAAACGCTGAGCTCACCACCAGTTCCGACATCCAACCAGAGATAATATAGTGTCTCTGATCCAACCTGACCCTACATTTCCAACCCCCCTTCCCCCCTCCCCCTCCCCCTCCCCCAGCCCCCTACAGTTTGATCTCTGGCCCAGAACTGTGCTTATCATAGCGTCAGACGTCACCTATAAACCTTCTTGCACAATCCCAACCCTGTTTTCCAACACGTCTGTGTCTGGATCTCCATGCCCACACTTGTCTTCCTTTGTAACACGTTTGTTATCTCCCCTTCCACCTTTCTTGCCAAACCTTTCCTGTCCACACTCACACTTCTTTGTAAAATGTCCACACTCGCATTTCTTGTAAAATGTTCATTGTTCACACTCGCAAATCTTGTAAAATGCTCATTGTTCACACTCGCATTTCTTGTAAAATGTTCATTGTTCACACTCGCATTTCTAGTAAAATATTCATTGTCCACACTCGCATTTCTTGTAAAATGTTCATTGTCCACTCAAGCATTCATTTGCAACACGTTTGACATCTCCCCTTCCACCTCTTTGCAAAACCTTTCCTGTTTAAACTGACATTCCTTAGCATTCCTTTGCAACACGTTTATTACGTGCACTCTTAACTTTTTGAAGAAAAAAACTGTCGATGTCAACAGTCGCATTCCTTTGTAAAACTTTCTTAGTTCAAATTCACATCTCTGAGCGAAACTTACAAAAACCACGCTTCCACATCTGTGTAAATCTATCTTAGTCCAGGCATCCACCTCTTTGCAAAATTTCGTCGTCACTGCTGCCAGCTCCTTGCAACACTTGCTATGTCCACACTTCAACGTTTCTGCAACTCTTTCACGCTCTCTGCTCTAAAGTCTCTGCGAAACATTCGTCGTACCCCATTCCTAGTCTTCCAATTCCAGTTTCTCCCAGTGGTCTCCCTGGCGTCCCTCCAGCGTCCTCCAATCCTCATACAATGGCGTCTTTTAAAGCGTGCTCAAAACTACAACTCCTTTTTTATGTACATCCACAGCCCTCAGTTTTCATCACGCCCGCAAATCACATATTAGCATGAAGGTCCAAGTTAGGCTATTCTGTTTTCTAAGCAGATTGAAAAAAAAACCCATTATATTTCTCTCTGCCACTTCGAACTTAATGACAAGTAGATTATTTAATCATCTACACGAACCTTATTTCCGAGGCGGGACCATGTACTACAATAACACAACAGTGAGCAGCTGGAGAAGATTACGGTGACGGTGTAACATCATATTTGTGGTGATCCGAGGATCCTGGCCGGCTCCCTCAATGCTGGAATTGCCAGAACGCTGTGTTTAAGATGCACAGAGCGTCAGCATTTTATTACCATAGTTCCTTGACAAGGCTGCTCTTTCAAGTAGCGTGAGTCATTCACACATGCACACAGCCACTTACACGCACGCACGCACACATTTGCAGAGAGAGGGAGGGAGGAGGAGGAGGAGGAGGAGGAGGAGGAGGAGGAGGAGGAGGAGGAGGAGGAGGAGGTGGAGGAGGAGGAAGAAGAGAGAGAGAGAGAGAGAGAGAGAGAGAGAGAGAGAGAGAGAGAGAGAGAGAGAGAGAGAGAGAGAGAGAGAGAATGTGTACATGTAGGTTCATCAAATTAACCACGCATTGCAAACCAGGCTGAAATGACTCAAAAACAGCTTTTTAATAAAAGCCCAGAACGTCGACGAGGGATGAAGTAACGCATTGTTCTCTGAAGCTTCAGACAAATGCAAATAGTTAATAATGTGTGTAAACAAGCTGTCATCCCTGGCATTGTAGTAAAAACTAAATAGTATAGAGGTTGAACAATTATACTTTGTCATTTTCGACGCCTCAACCTCGTATATTTACTTTAGTCGCAGTTTTTAATTTTTGAAGATGTTGTCATTTTAGTAGTATATGTCTAAATTCCAAGAAATCCATCTCTCTCACACGCAGCTTATTGGATTATTAAAGATAGAAACGTAAGACGATGAAAGATGAATTGTATGACATAAAAATGACAAGATATGATTAATACGTTCATAAGGAAAATATCTTACGTCAATTCAAAATATGACAAGAGCAATATATTTTTTTCAATTTCGTTAAGAAGGAAGTTTCTCGTTGTACATTTGAGACAAGCGCATGCACCATATAAACAATCCTGATAGTGTTCGAAAGAAAACAAAGTATATGAATGCTGAGTAACGGTTGCTCTACACAGGCAAATGTGTCATTCCTAAGTTAAGCTGCTGCGGCAGTCAATCAGACTCTATCAAAATATAAAGAACGGAACGAGCAGTGGAATAGCCTGCAGAAATGACAGCTTGTTGTTTACCTGTTATCAGAACAAAGATAACGAATTGTCTGTCAGCTTTTATCTCGACAAGGATGGATTGAAACAAATGGAATACGTAGCTTTAATTGCTGCAATCTTCTGTTTAATCCTGAGCTCATCATATATTATATTTCTGATCTACACCAATAATGTTTGCTGGTCTCCGAATCACATGCTTAATTTTCTGTTATTTGTGTGAGTTTTATTGAACCAATAGCACAAGAGCTTGATTGATTTGATTTTATGAATGACTGGAGAAGTGGGAACATGACGTTCTTGCCAAATTTTGCGACGTTCTATATGAATGATAACTGCTAACTTTCACGTTTTTGTGTAGCGATTACTTTGGAATTTGTTTATGATCCACCGGGTCTAGGGTTCTTCTGTACTGTATCACAGGAATTTTCTTCAACATTTTGTTTCAATGTTAAAGAAAAGTCCTTCCTTTTTTTCATGCTCAAATTGAGATGGTTTTCATTGAAGAAGCATGGTGTTCTGTTTCCCAGATTTAATTACAACCTGTCCCTGCTGTGCCCAGTAGGCGTCAAAATTCGTATTCTTTTTTAAATGTTTTTCTAAATTAATATTTGTTAATGAAGAAGTGGATACATATATGAAAACACACACACAAACATACACATATATTAACTAATATATCCTTCTGTACGAAATCGAAAATGAAGGAGTAGCTCCACTGATTGAACAACTAGGTGAAAGGGAGTGAGGGAATAGCGGGAAGGGGGTGAAGGGAGAGGCAGGAGAGTTGTGATCTAATACAGCTGCATGTCAGGGCAATACACTGAATTAATGTGTCGAGATATTGGTAGGCATTTAACTATTTATGAAATTTTCCATTTATTTATGAAGTTGTCAAAGGTCTGGTTGATTTTGGCACTGTGCTTTTCCAAGTTGAATTATTTGTATCTTTTTAGGTCTTGTATGTTTGGTTTTCTCTCTCTCTTTGTTTACTGAAGTAGATGTGTTTTCTTGTCAGCGTTAGAATGTGATTTAGTGCTCACCACAAAATTCATATTCTTACCTGTGAGATCTTTGCTCATGTGGACGATCGGTTTGACTTAGACATGTAGATGGTGAGTCTTTGCAGCCCTGGGACAAGGCGGTGTTCGTGGGGGTCACGTTGTTTAGTTTTACGTGCTGGCAAGAGATCCGTGCACCCAAAATGGCCACCGTCTTGACGTTCAAATCCCCTCAGTTTCCGGGTAATTGAGTGGGAGTGGATTGTATTAAAAGTATTTGAAGAATGACATTCTACGGCGTATCAGCCTCTATAGGATGTGTGAGGCCATTGACCGCAATCATCACTAGACTCGGCTAGAGTAAAAGCGAGCTCTCTCGATTCCTAATATGTATTCTCCTTTTACTTAACGCGTAGGGAGAAGCGGTGGGTTCATTCTACCCCCTCAACCCACTGCGGCAGGTAAAAAAAGAGATCAAACACAAAGAGCGATTCTTTTTTCTTTTAATTTTGGATTGTCTGGACGTTGATGTAATGGACAAGTGTCGGTATGGCGTTTCTGGTTTTTAGTTAAGTATGAAATGCGCACCGACGATAATTTTGGTGCAGCTGACTTGTTATTGCAGCATTTCACAGAATGAGATTTACAAAGAATGTCTTTGCAGCGAAAGACACACTGTCAGGTTTTCATTTGACATTCTCAGGCCTCGGCTAATATAACTATGACATGTTTTCGACGTTTTTCCTCGAGCAAACAGGATTTCACCGCGCCTGTTTTGCATACTACCTGCTCATGTAAAAAGTGGTTAGATAAGAAACTGTAAAACGCCCTGAAGAGCTTTCCAGGTAAAATAAGAGGACTGCACCTAAGCAACGTTGACTTCTGCAAGCGAATATCACTGTCAAAGTAAATCATCAGTTGAGCAGTTCGCAGATATCATTGCATCAGGAAGCACACCCTTATCCAGAATGCTTGCCGAGGGATGAATCTTTCTTGTTTTTATGAAGACAAACGGAGCCTGTGACATCAATACGAAATGTGATCTAGAAAGATGTGTTCTAGAGAGATGTGATCTAAAGATATCAGAGAGAGAGAGAGAGAGAGAGAGAGAGAGAGAGAGACTTTGAAAACAGAGGACCACTGGAGGACGGACTTTAAGTTCAAGTGTATCTTCTTCAAATAAAGTAATACAATAACACAAGCTTTTCATATCAAACGACCGTGTATTGCCAGAGGTGAGTTTCCCAGAAGCACTCCTAACGTGTCAATAGCGATTGTCTCGCGGGACCAGAGGCACTTTTCCTTTCC
>JAWQFJ010013475.1:5000-10876 GCA_034096865.1 Theodoxus fluviatilis | reverse complement strand
GCGTAACTTGGCATTGACCCACAGAGGAAAACGCCCAGTGTCACCATACACCATAGCATTTGGAGTACGTGAGGAAACATTCAAAAAACTTTTGATGGCGTGTAGGTGTATACTCTCTGCAGTCTGACATTCATCCATTCCCCAGATTTCAGCCCCATACAGAAGGATCGGCTGAATCTGAGAATCGAATAGTCTAAAGTAAACGTCAGGTGTTACTTGACGGATTTTTCTCAGTGACCTTATCAAAAGTAAAAGGGCAGACTTAGCTCTACCGGCCAAATCATTTTGAGTTACATTTGAGCATAACTTCGCAGATAGCATGTTACCAAGGTACTTGTATTCACTTTGTATTTCTAGTCGTACCTCACCGAGTACCATTTTTCATGTCTAGCTAAATGTCCACCCAGTCTGTAGATAACTACTTTGTTTTTTCTGTGTTGACCATCAGACCAAGTCTATCAGCTGCAGTTTTCAGGCAGTTAAATTGATTTTGAAGACCTACTACTGTGTCCGAGAGCAAAGCAACATCGTCTGCAAAAGAGGAGAGCACTCAAGTCGGGCGTATTAGGCGCCAACTGTATACCATGCTTACTATTGGCGGAGATCTCATCAATCAAGGAATAAAGTAAGAAAATAGGATCGGACTGAGTTTACAGCCTTGCTTCAGCCCCGAAGAACACTCAAAGAAATCGGTCTGACCATCCCTCCCTCTCACACAGTGTTGTACCGATCTGTACATGGCTGTCAGAAAATTCAATTTTTTTCTTTTTATTCCATTTTTATTTATAACTTTCCACATTACGTCTCTGTTTACCATATCAAAAACTTTTCTAAAATCTACGTAGCCAACATAACGTTTTCTGTGCTTATTTAGATATTTGCCAATGATACCTTGTAGAACAAAGATGTTATCAACTGTTCCATACCCCTTTCTAAAACCCGCCTGTTCTTCCCGAATGAGTTCATGCTGATCCGCCCAACTATGTAGCCTACAACAAATATTGTGAGTAAATACCTTACTGAAAGTACTAGATAAGGCAATACCTCTGTAGTTGTCAGGATTGTCACGAGACCCACGCTTATATATCGGCACAATAATGGCTTCTGACCCAAAATCAGGGAACACACCACTATCAAATATAGCATTGAAAAGGCGCAGTAAAAAAATAACATTAAATGTTCAGTTGATTTGAGCATTTCCGCTATTACATCGTTAGTACCTGCTGCTGCTCCCGATTTTAATCGCCTCAAAGCGTTTACAACCTCAGCCCTCGAAATAGGCGAATTTACACTGCTGTCATCCAGATCAATATTACTCACGGGCTGCGCGCAAACATCGTGGCTGACAGACGATGTGTACGAAAAGACACCTTTAAAATGCTCATACAATGTTTGTAAAGAAATGCTACATGAAACTCGATATTTAGAACCTAGATTTTTAACATGTCTCCAGAATGTTGCGCTGACTCGGATATTATTCAATAGAGAAATACTCATATTTTCTCTGTACTCTTTTTTAACCCTAATGATCTATTTATACCTGTTTCTGCACAAAATATATGAGCATCTATCATTGTCAGTCCTTGAAAGCAAAAATGAGCGTAAACGTTGTCTGGCAGCGTTTTTGGCAATGGTACATTCTTTGTTATACCATCCTTTCGGAGATGACTGGTTTTTTAGTTTAAATGTCCTTATAAGAAAGTCTGCAGCCTGGACTAAACATTTCGTAAGAGCCATCGTTAAGTCATTAACATCTAAATGCTATTCATTGAATGCATTGCCATTTAATTCCGAGAGGCATTTCTGAAGGTTAAGGATATACTCACTACATAAATTTATATCCCTAATAAATTTTGTAATGGTAGTGGTGGGAGTAGTTTCCTTATAAACCCGACCTGCATTTCCCTATAAATGCCCAGTTCAAGACACATATGTGGAGAAGTAACTGATTCCACAACACACAATCAATTACTGTGAGAAGATCCTTTGACGCTATACAATAATCTATTACGCTACTTCCTATGTGAGACACATACGTATATTTCCCCGATTCACCGTACAAGCCATTTAAAATTGTCAAATCATAAGCAGTACACATGGCCAATAACGACCGATCAAACTCGTTCAACGTAGTATCACAGGAAAAGCGTGAGGGATTCAATGTTGACTCATGTCAAACACCATATCACTTTCACATGAGTTATAGCAAGATGTTCTCGCATTGAGGTCCCCACACAGCAAAATAGCACAGTTACGATACACGTCTGTGAAAGTAGCGATACATCTTTCCAACAGAAGGATGCCATCAATTTCATCAACTGCTTCATAAAAAGGAGAACCGGTTGGGGGAACGTATGCGAAGAAAATGAGCACATCATTTGCAGATCCAAACAATAATCTGTCAACTTTGAAAACTAAAACATTTTTGAAAGTACATTCAATGCTACAGAAAAAATTGCTACAGATTTATTAACAAGACAGATTAGCCCGCTAGACATTCTCCCCTTGGATGAAGACTGGCGAGCAGGCGCCACAAACTTGTCATACGCTTCCAAGCAATGCCAAAAATCAAATCTCTGTAAAAATGTTTCGAACAGACAAACACATGAGAATTGTTCAACATAATGGAGAAAATCTGGGTCGTCAATCTTGGAGAGAAACCCATCAACGTTCCATGACAAAATGCAAAAAGGAGAAAGAAGCGAACTAGTGCGGATACCGTCTACTCGTGGGTTGTCATCACCAGGGCCTCGGCCGTCTCCCTAGGTGGGGGAGCGAGACTCACCCGTCTGCGGTCTCGCAGCCTCACAGTGCGAGTGACGCAAACGACCATGCCACACACTACCCTGGCTGCAGTTCTCGGCTGTCAGGTCCTCCGTATATGCCTTTGCTGTCGTAGGTCTGTCTAGGTCTGTCCTATCATCAGCGAAAGCATACACATACACCTCCTCGGCATCCTCTGCTGACGTGGGGTTTTCTGGCGGACTGGGGACGCTCTGGCCCACGTTGCCTTTTGTTATCCAGTCAAGCAGAGAGCGCTGAGAAACATCTGTATGCTCTGCACGTGCGTTTCTAGGTTTGCCGTTTGATGAGTTCGTCATAGCTCTACAGTCGTCGGCTTGTTCTACACGAGCTTGAGCGCGCGAGGCACGCCCATGTCTTTGCCGCACTGACTGCTTGCTGCCGTGTGCATCGGTGCCTGGCAAAGGCGTAATGTCGTCCCTCACCGCACCCAGACTCGAGGTTGAATCAGAAGTGATGTTAACCTTGTCCGTCGACTTTTGACCCCCGCAACACCAATTTCACCCGCGCTCATCACAGAACGGTCGGCATCCACCACTTCCATAGTAGTCACCTGAGGACCAGCGCACTGGTCTAGACAAACTCTGTCCGAAAGGGTGATCAAGTTCCCTTCATTTATAGTGCGAGCTATTCTCCTACTACGTTCGTCAGGAAGTCGTGTGCGGTAGCTAGGATGGCTAGGATGTATCATGGTAGCGCTCCGATGCATGGCTGCTCTTCCCTCTCGCCTGTACTCCCACTCGGAGCAGCACGGGGAGCGGGGCCTGCGTCTCGACTACGCTGTCTGCTGGTCAGGCGTTCACGTGACGAGGAGCACGACTTGAGGAATCCGTACCAGCGTCTCGGTAGGAGAGTTGATTGTTTCTGAAGTAGCCTACTCTTCCCTCTCTACGGAGATCGCGTAGCAGTGCTGCCTGTCTTGCCGTCAGGTCCCCGGATATCTTCACTCCCCTGGTTCTGAGAGAATCCCTGCCACGTTGAAGGAGTACCCAGTTTGTCTGACCACGATGCAAGAGAAACGAGGACCGGTCGAGGCTGCCTGTGCTGCTGGTTACGAGGCCCTAATCTGTGCACGCGAACAATGTCTCTCTCACCCCAGTCCACATCAGGCACTGCTTCTCGCATCAGGTGCACTACAGTGCGGAGGCAGTCCCAGTACGTCTCACTTCCTGTTTCAGAGATTTCAAACAGCCTGATGTTGCTTCTTTTGGCCTCTAGCTTCAGATTTTCCATCTGTTTCTCAGCTGCATTCACACTGTCTAAGCATACGTTCGTGACATAACTAAGTTTTTCTTTTATTTCATCCTGCTCAGCTTGGATCGTGTTTTTCCATTCTATCAGCTGCTGATAGTAGGCCTGCGATCGCTTTTCACTCTCTTGTATGCACATTTTCATCTGTTCTTGCTGTTCACAGATCCATATCAGAAAGGTCTTGGTGTTAGTTATATCGTTTTGTAGGCCATCACACTGATTATGAAGCATACCTGTCAGGCTGTCCATCCGTATGTCGAAGCTTTCACTCATAGACAGAATCTGGGCATGAAACCGTTCATGCTTCTCAGACGTATCAGACACAATTGTATCAGTGATCGCACTTACGTCTGTCTGTGTTCCGACGACAGTCCTGGGTCCAGGATTTCGGGGATATCTCCGCTCAGCAAAAGGCGCTGAGAAAAGTCCCGACTGGCAGTAGGTGCCTTGCTAGGCTTCAAAACACAAGCAACGAGCAGGGACGCGTAGAGTACACTTCCCAACACACAGCTTTCGCTGCTGCTCGCGGCAGTCGAGCTTGGCCCGGGCGACTCGCGCTCAGGCTCAACACATCACAAGCAATGCCGCGAAGCAAAAACACGCTGAACATCAAGGCAACAGTGTCATCTACACACAATTCAAACATACCATCCGTACTTTCACCGCACTTGATGCGACGAGATCGTCGGGATTGTAGGGAGGCAGCAAACAATCCAATGCGCATGCTCTATACGTTGTCGTATCGGTCCCCATGACTGGAGCGCTCGTGAACACGGTTCACAACAGTTCGACTCGTTGAAATTTCGAAATGAGTGAACATTTCAGGGGGAAAAAGGAATGCTTATCAGATACGTGACCTCGTTGAAAGTAACATTTCGGATGACTTTGATATCCACAAAGAAAAGAAGCACAACGACAGACGTCAGTTCACAGGGCATAAACGACAGAGCTCCAGCCCACACGTCCGTACTCGATCAAGCCAAGAGAGAGAGAGAGAGAGAGAGAGAGAGAGAGAGAGAGAGACAGAGACAGAGACAGAGACAGAGACAGAGACAGAGAGACAGAGAGACAGAGAGAGAGACAGAGAGAGACAGAAACAGAGAGGCAGAGAGAGAGAGACAGAGACAGAGACAGAGAGAGAGAGAGAGAGAGAGAGAGAGAGAGAGAGAGAGAGAGAGAGAGAGAGAGAGAGAGAGAGAGAGACTCAGTCACTAGGACAGGTCATGGATAAGTTTTACTAGGCGATTCCAAACATTCAAGGCATTAGCACAAAGGAAAGAGAAATCCATTTCGACTGCTTCCTTCTGGTCCGTCTGACAGGCCAAGGGCGTCTTTGTATGTCTGGGACGAGCTGCCTCCATATTTAGTGCTCCCGTGAGTGATCTGATGTGACAGGTCTCGCTTTGAACAGATCTCCCTCTCACCACCCTCACGCGCGGCTCTCGTGTAATCCTACGGCACCTCTGCTTGGATTTGACGGAAATCGCCGCTCGAAAAGCGGTTAGCGTCTGTGCAAACTCGTTTAGTTCCTCCAGGGACGGTGGTGCAGGGCGCACTAAAAAGATTTCCAGCCTGCGAACCTGGGCCAAACCTGTTTCCCTCCTCCCATTGGAAAATTAGGACCGCTGCAGTCCAGACACAACCTGTCAGTCCCATGCCTCCCAGCGTCTCCCCGCCCTTCTCAAAAACTCACGGGTAATTACGTCACGCCTCCCCGTCGGGAGACGAAGAGACGCGATTGGGGTACAAGGTGGTCGAGCCATTGTCGACAGTCCTTCCATGATGTCAAAAAATGTGCTCTTTTTTATATTGCGACTTTCCCA
>JAWQFJ010013470.1:15000-20140 GCA_034096865.1 Theodoxus fluviatilis | reverse complement strand
GGTTCGAACCCGATCTTCTTTTTTTCTTCTCCAAAACCTGGAGGTTCAGCGCCAGCGGTTTTTATCTGTCTGTGTGTGTGTCTGTGTGTCTGTGTGTCTGTGTGTCTGTCCCGTCTCCACGGCTTATATCTCAAAAACTACTGGACGGATTTCCTTGAGATTTTGCACACTGACTGGAAGTTAGGTCCCATTCAATATTATCAAATTTTCAGAATCGAGGTTTGAAAAGAAAGTGACTTTTTTACATTTTGGTGTTTTAATGAAAACGATTCAACAGACTCCATTTTGCAAAATCTGTGACGTTATCATTTGACGTCGAATAAAGTGACGTCATTTGCGAGGAGATTTTCGATCCTATATGCCAGAAGAATTTCGAAACACCTGGGGAGGAATGGCGAAATTCCAACATGTGCGACGTCATCAATAACGTGACGTCATTTGCGAGGACAGTTTATAGAATTAATTTAGATAGATAGATATGTCCTCAGATGTCTTAGGCTGCGAGGCCTTTATCTGATCTTTTGATCAGTACTTATGGCTACTCTCACTCTCTCTCTGTCTCTCTCTCTCTGTGTCTCTCTCTCTCTGTCTCTCTGTCTCTCTCTCTCTCTGTCTCTCTCTCTCTCTCTCTCTCATCTCTCTCGATCTCTCTCCCACCCACCCTCTTACTCTCATTCTCTCTTCCCTTCTTCCCCTTTTCCCAGCTCCCCTCCCCCCCTCTTTCTCTCCCTCTCTCTCTCTCTCTCTCTCTCTCTCTCTCTCTCTCTCTCTCTCTCTCTCTCTCTCTCTCCCACCCACCCTCTTACTCTCATTCTCTCTTCCCTTCCTCTCCTTTTCCCAGTTTCCCTCCCTCCCCCCCTCTCTCTCTCTCTCTCTCTCTCTCTCTCTGTCTCTCTCTCTCTCTCTGTGTGTGTCTGTCTCTCTCTCTCTCTCTCTCTCTCTCTCTCTCTCTCTCTCTCTCTCTCTCTCTCTCTCTCTCTCTCTCTCTCCCACCCACCATCTTACTCTCATTCTCTCTTCCCTTCCTCCCCTTTTCCCAGCTCCCCTCCCACCCTCTCTCTCTCTCTCTCTCTCTCTCTCTCTGTCTCTGTCTCTCTCTCTGTCTCTCTCTCTGTATCTCTCTTTCTCTCTCTCTCTCTCTCTCTCTCTCTCTCTCTCTCTCTCTCTCTCTCTCTTACCACATTTGAATATTTTGCCTCAAGGGCTGAATGTAAGTAAGAAAGGCAATACGGCCTAATTCACTACCCTTGTAAAATAAAGTTTGTTCGTTCGTTCTGTCTGTCCTGACTTAAGCGCAACAACTTGGTACTGGTAGTCTGTTGGCTTGGCCTAATGGCAGTGAATCGATAATAAACTTGGCAGAAATAGACCTTAAGTATCCTAAAATGTACAAGACCACTCAAATTTCATGAACTATCATCCATTTTTATACAATTTACAGTGCAAAATATGAAGCGAGGGAGTTTACAGAAAAGAACGTTATAATTCCTTTACAAACACGTAGTAACGTCAGTTGCCAAATGAATGGCTCAGATGGTAAAGCGCTGGACAATTGTAACGTTAGGTCATGCGTGAACGGATTCGAATCCGCGCTGAAACTTTTTTCGAACCCGACCTGTTTTTTGTGTTTTTGTGTGTGTTTTTCCCCCCCTCTTTTCTCGAGAGATTGCGGGTTTGAACCCAATTGTTTGTGTGTGCCAAAACCTGGAGGTTCAGCGCCAGCGGTTTTTATATCTTAATTATGGAACTAGATTTTCTCTAGACTGACGAGAACTGAATTAAGAGAACAAGAAAATCTGCGTTGCTTTCAATCAACCACCAACAATTCCACAATCCAAATGAAAAGAAGATCAAATCGAATAGTGATCAAAAGGTCATTTATAAATGAGGCAACAAATGATCATAAAAATCATACCCGTCAGATGTATAGCCCAAAATCCAAAAAATAATTCCAAGTCTAGCGAAGAAAATCACACAAAATCACAAAACTTTACGTACACACAGTACTGTAATTTCCCACCTCCAGAGAAAATATTAAGACAAACTTTTTTTTCAGAAGGGATGGTCAGAGGAAGAGAAGTTTAACACAGTGGGGCTCTGTGGCCGAGTTGTTAGCGCGCTGGACCTACAGTCGCTTGCGGCCAGTGGGTACGGCGTTCGAAGCTGCGCGGTTCCCAGAGTTGCATCCTTGAGCAAGATGCTTAACTCGCATTGCTTCTCCCCACCCAGGAGTAAAACCGGGTACCTGTGAGGGCAGTGTTGGCAAAACGTAGTGCGACTAACCCTTGTATGCGGCCAAGTGCCAGCATCTTGTTGGAATACTCCCCAGGGAGCGGAGTTGGTGCTGGTACCTGACTGTGTGCGTCTTAAATGTCTGTCACTATGTTTGTTGTGAGGTACCAGTGAGGATTGATCAAGATGCCCAGTGATCAGGGGGTAAAGTGTAAAGCGGTTTGAGCACCGATCAATGGTGGAAAGTCGCTATATAAAATCACACCTTTACCTTTTACATTATTCCAGTCTCTAGGCAGGTTGAGCTTGATGAGACGTAGTCGAAGGCGAGCGCTGGATTGTGAGGGCTTCAGGTTAATGATGGGTAGATTCCACAAACAGTCCATTGAGAATGGCTTCCTAGCAAAGGAAGTCATTTCACAACACTTCGCTGTCTCTGTCTTTACAACTGGCACA
Source organism: Theodoxus fluviatilis (assembly GCA_034096865.1). Classification (NCBI taxonomy): domain Eukaryota; kingdom Metazoa; phylum Mollusca; class Gastropoda; order Cycloneritida; family Neritidae; genus Theodoxus; species Theodoxus fluviatilis. Next base: position 17,452 of record JAWQFJ010013470.1, on the reverse strand, counting down.
TGAACGCATGGAAGCAGCGAAAGCAGGGGAAAGTGCTGGCACAGACTGAAGGCACGTTACCCCAACCTCTCTAGAAGGACTGCTTGAATGAATGCAGTGAGCACCTGGGTCTTAGAGCCACTCCGCTATACAGGCCTCAAGCCTCGCAAAGCATGCTGGGACGTCTAAATAACAAATTAAACCAATAAGAATGTCGCGTTATTTCAGCTAGTTGCTAATAGAACACTCGACCTCGAGGAACGACGTAGTCGTCCAGGAGGGGAGAGGCAATTAGACTAACAGAGTTTACAACTAAACTCGACCACCACTCCTTGGGGGGACACCACAAACAGTCAGTCAATGTTTAACAAACAAGTGAAGAATGACCACTGAATCGGGGATAAAGTAAATAAGCAAAGTTTAATCAACAAGTAACCCCTCTGCCGCACTGGGCTGCAAGAGCGGGTGCAAACAAGTGATCAAAAATGAATGGCGGCAGAAAAAGAAATCAAAACAAAGTCATCAGCGGAAACAAGATGGTGGGGTACTTCCGCTGTTGAAAACAGGCAAAATAAACAACAACAAACCACACTAGAGCAAAGTGATTCAGACTCTCAAAAGCATGGAAAAATTATACACAAGTAACAATGTCTACGTTACCGGTAACGAGAAATGTTATCAATGTGATACAAGAAAAAAACCACTTCCCCACGCTCCACTACAAGAGCACACAAACCTGGAATTAATTCAATAATTCGTCTCAGAAAAACCCCCTTGCAACCCCTCGTTCTGATACCCAAGTATAGAACTAGAACATCCTCATAGCAGAGAAATAAGACCCAACACTTCTGTACCCACAAGAAGTTGCAAGCATACTTCAAACCCAACAGAAGTTGCTACTGTCCACTGCTGGACCATTTAACAATCCAATTGGTTGGCATCCGTCAGTCTCGTGAGACTATGGGGGTGTGCGCCAGGTTTGGTCAGTCCGGGGTTGAGAGGCAGCGTACTCTGTGGCTGTAGAGCCCGATCCTTGAGCCGCATGCTCTGTTGCCCTTGTCGCAAGTGAAGTCTTGGCGTGGCTCTGTGGATGCCGACGCTATCCTCTGTCGTCTGCGTTCTCCTCCAATGTTAAATTAAACCCATAACTTGCCCCAAAACACACAGAGTATCTGGAAACACCAATTTCCTATGAAAGATCTCCCGTTCCTCTTCACAGCCCCACTGGCCAAAATACTGCCAACAAGCCACAGCAATACTCCCAGTCTGAATACTAATAGATCCCCTACCAGTCCAACCCCCTTCCCCTTGCGCTGACCCACTTCCGCCCCAGGTCACGCAAGCCAGAAAAATAGAGTGAGTTCAGACTCGAGCGCCCAACCCACGCGCTCACCCCTTTCTCGCACAAAACAGTCCTGTCAAAACCCCCTCGAGTAATGAGACAGACGTCAACAAAGAGAGTGGAGAAAGACAAAAGGTTCCCTTACCCTTTTGAAGTCCAGAAGCGCTTGCCTCCAGAACACACATACACACAACCTCATAATAACCAGGGCCGGATCAAAGTTTTTTGAGGGGGGGTGCTTAAAATTGTTTTAGGGTCTTCTCATCGAAGTGGCGAAGCCACGAGTGCGTGCCTGCGAAGCAGGCACGCCCCTCTAGGGGGGTCCGGGGGCATGCCCCCCCGGAAAATTTTGAGAAAAATGGTGCAAATCTGTGCAATCTGGCAGTGCGGTCATTTCCAAGAGTTTTTGTTTGGTCACAGATTCTTCCTGTCTCTGCCCGGGTTTGATTTGTCTGTGCGAGTAGCAAAAGGAAGGCATCTTAATTATAGCAGCACCCCCCCCCCCCCCCCTCCCTCCCCAGCTACCTTGGCTGCCAAGTAGAGTGTGCTTATACCAATGGAGAGTAGTACAGCATCTGGGCCCAGCATCTTTTAGCCCCCCCCCCCCCCCCCTCCTTCCCAAGCTTTTTACTAACTATACTGTCTCTGCTACCAAGCAAAGTGTGCCGATATCCGATGAGGTGGGAAGTAGATCAACATATTTGAGCAACCACCCCCCCCCCCCTCCCTCCTTCCCCCAACTCCCGGCTGCCACGGAGGTTTTTTTTTTTTTTTTTTTTTTGGGGGGGGGGTGCTCGAGCACCCCCAGCACCCCCCCTAGATCCGGCCCTGATAACCAGCACACAACACTACCCTGTCTCACTTTCGTCCAGTGAAAGTACACGCCGTCTGCGCACCGTGCTCTAGACTAGTCCAGGAAAAGCAGTTCCTTGTAGACAACTGTAGGTAGCAGCGAAGTAGGAGCACGCCCCTGCGTCTCCCCGTTGTGGCCGCGGGTGGGTCTCCATACCCCTCTCCCGCCTCGAGGTTCCACCGACAAGTAGCCCTAAGCCCGTTAACAGTCGGAAAGAGATGGCCGTTTCGTTCCTTGCATCTCATTGGCCAGCTTGTCATGAGGTCAGCCCGTGATCA
>JAWQFJ010013470.1:0-10000 GCA_034096865.1 Theodoxus fluviatilis | reverse complement strand
AGCTTTCCGTTATAGATTTTCATTTTATCACTTCAGACTCGGCGATCTCACTCACTCACGCTCTCTCTGTTTCTCTCTCTTTGTTTCTCTCTCTCTCTCTCTCTCTCTCTCTCTCTCTCTCTCTCTCTGTTTCTCTCTCTCTGTTTCATTAAGCTGATAAGAACAGATTTTTTATTGTTTTTTTTTCCTTTAATACAAAAAGGGAAACAAGTAGGCTCAAACATTTTTTTCCCTTTATATTACTGGGGGAGACGGGGGCGTCGCAGGTCAGTCCATGCGGTCTTCCTCCTGGGGGGCCTGGTGGAGGAATGCCTCCACGATGAGAGCAGTCCTCTCAAGGGCGACTGCCCTCATTCGCCTCTTGGCAGACTTCCAGCGCCGGGGCCGGATGCCCAGCTGCTGCGGGATCTCGTCATTGGTGGGGAGCCAGGAGCCCAGGGCGCCGACCACGAGGGGGAGGGTGGGAACATGGCCGCTGTATTTGGCGACCTTCTCCTGGTGTCTGACGTCCATCACATCCGGGTCATCGTTGGGGCAGCAGACGTCGATGATGACGCGGCCGTCTGGGCCGTCGGCGACGACGTCCGGGTGCAGACCGTCGGGGAGCTGCGTCCGGATGGAGACTGTGCCGTCGGTGTGTCGCTGGAGGGTGGACACCAGGACGTCCTGTACTGCGTCATGGCGTTGTTGGTAGAGGGGCGCAAGGCGGGGGCAGAATCCAGTCACGTGCTGGCTTGTCTCGGAATTCCCGCACCCGTGCCGGCAGAGCTCTTCGGGACCACCGGGGATGGCTCGGACTGGGAGCGAGGCCAGTCTGGCTCTGTGCCAGTACTTCCAGACTCGGAATGAGAGAGAGGTGCGGACAGAGAGTTCCCGGGCGATGAACGAGTCCTCCAGACCGTAGCGGTCGTAGGTGGAGGCGACCTTTCCCTGCAAAGGGCAGGAGATGAACTTGGCTGTCCAGCGGGCCCGGAGAACGAGGTGGAGGCTCTTCACAGCCTTGCAGGGGACAGACGAGATGTCGTCGGCAACTATTGACGGGGGAGTTGCTGTGCCGGAAACATCAATCGTGCAGCCCAAGCGAGTGGCAGCATGGCGACACCCGGACCAGAGGTTAGCCCTAGTGGAATGGTGTTGATAGGCGTAGAGCCCGCACTCATTGCTGCCAGAGAGGAATTGGGACACAGTAGCTGTAGTCTGTACAGCAGACAGAGAGACGAGGGCGTCCTTGTTGGCGATGTCTTTGACGACGGGGTCGTTGCTGGTGAGGAGCCGAGTTGCAGTGGCCACGGTCCACACATCGGCCTCCTCTGACAGCTTGGGAATGGCCAGGCCGCCGACTCTTCTGTCCGCATAGAAGAATGGGAGACAGGCTCTGTCCGGGGTCCTGGTGATCTGGCGAAGCGCCTTTCGTACTCTATCATCGAGGTCGGCCAGATCACCCTTGGAGACTCGGCCCGAGGACAGGGCATAGGACAGAGAGGGAAGGACCGAGCCCCTGATGGCATCGATCTTCTGCCAGGGAGCAAGGAGGGATGCAGTAACCAGGTCCAGGAGTCGGGACGCCTTTTTGGGGGGGCGGAACAGGAGCCTTGTTCCCACGGGGACACCCAGGTAGACCTCCTCATCAGTCACCATAGGGATGACCTGTTCATCCAGGAGGACAGTGGCAGGGCGATGGGTCCCTTTCTGCAGCGAGAGTGCCGAGCATTTCGAGGGGTTAAAGGTCAGCCCCAGGATGGTGGCTGTCGAGTGCATCCTGGACAGGGTGGAGGTGGCCTCTTCTGCAGAACGGGCAAGGATAGTGCCGTCGTCCGCGTAGAATGTGGCCTTGATGGCGCTGCCATGGAGGGAGTAGCCTTGGGCGGTGAGGGCCTGGCGGAGCAAGGGCTCAACAGCCAGGTTGAAGATGATGGGACTGAGTCCATCACCTTGCTTCACTCCCGCTGTAGGGTGGAAGGAGATGTTGGTGCTGCCCACTCTGTAGTGGGACTCGGTTTGGGAGTAGATATCCCGGAGGACGGACCTGGTGGAGTCAGGGATTGGGAGAGACTGGAACAGAGAGTCCAGAACCAGGTGGGGGATGGAACCGAAGGCGTTAGCCAGGTCCAGCCAGGCCACGACGAGGTCTTTCTTGTTGGCAGCAGCATCCCTGATGGCAGTCTGCAGGATGTACAGGTGCTCCTGCAACCCATGGACGCCTGGGATGAACCCCTTCTGGGAGGGGGAGATCCAGCCTTTGGAGACCGCGACAGAGGCCAGCCTGGAAGCAAGGACCCCGCTATATAGCTTATACAGGCAGCTGAGTAGGGAGATGGGCCGGAAGTTAGCCGGGTCATTCAGGCTGCCTTTCTTGTGTATGAGGACAGTCCTACTCTGCCGCCACTGGGTGGGGATGCCCAGCCGGTGGACCAGCTCAAATAAGTGAGCCAGAAGCTCGCCGGTTGGGTCACAGGCGCGGAGGTGCCGGTACTCAACATGGTCCTCTCCTGGGGCCGTGTTGACAGCCCTACGGAGTTTGCGTTGGATCTCCGGGAGGGAAGGGGGGGACGAGAGGAGCTGGGTGTCCTCACTGTCCAGCGGAGCCCAGCCACAGCCCTCATAGAGGGATTTGATCAGATCGAGTTGGGACGGACTAGGAGGCGGCTTGTTGCCTGTGGCTTGGAGGTGACGATAAAGGTCCTCTGAGGAACCAGAGAAGGGGAGCCTGGGCTCTTCAGAAATCTTTCTCATGGCCCTGCGTGGGTATCTGGCGTATAGTTTCTGAATGAGGCTGGCCTGCTCAGGGTGGTGGTGGAGGCGCCTCCTCACCCGTTGCTGCTGCCTAGCTTGGCTTCTATGCTGACGCCTTGTTGGAGAGGCGTTCTCTGGGCGTGGGTCACGCTGGACTGGGGCTGGCTCTGGCTCACTTCTCAGGAGGTCCTGAGCAGTGGAGACAATGTCCTGGGACAAGTCCCTGACAGTCTGGTCCAGCGTTTCTAGGGTGGTCTGGCGAATGCGGTCTGCCCAGCGGGACCACATTGGAGGCCAGAGTGCCTGGCGGCGAGCGGTGGGGGATGTGGATGGGGAGGGGGGAGGGGTCGGGGAGCTGAGGAGGGACAGGGAGGGGCTGAGGGGAGGTGCACCAGGCGGGAGATGGGGAGACTGGGGGCAGGAGGGGGGCTGGGGGTTGGAGGGGAAGAGGGAGGTAGGGAGAGAGGGGGGATTGGGGGGAGGAGTGGGGGGAAGCAGAGAGGGGGGAAGCAGAGAGGGGGGAAGGGGAAGGGAGGGGAGGGGGGACGAGATTGGAATGTGGAGTAGAGGTGGGACTCTCTCCAAGGGGGGGAGTTCTGCCCCAGGGAGGTTTGGAGGGGTGGTGGAGGTGGGCGAGAGGGCAGAGAGCTGAGTGGCAGCCAGGCCCAGAAGCACCGACCTCATAGGGTTCAGAACTGGTGGAGGTGGAGAGTGATCTGTGGGGACATGGATCCTATATAGATGGATAGCTGACTGTGGCATGTAGAGAAATAAGTTCGCCGATAGCCTCGTTTTCAACACTTTTCTGATTTCCCTTCCGGTTGCTCCGCTTTCAATGGCCGATGCCTTTGTTAGTGTAAACACCTGGCGAAAATCACGAATTTTGTGTCTTAGTTTTAGCCATCTTAATTTTTTCTCCGCATAAGTCGGTGGGAAAATGTGTCTAGTTTGTAACCTGTGTTTAGTATTGTTGTCAGCCATTTCTGAAACGCCTTGTTACCTCTAGAGTCAACCAGTGTGTTGCGAAATGAATGACAGTCATACAAGAGCTGCCGTGGTTCCTAAACCAATATCAAGGAGGGCGAACAGTACTTCAGATGGAGCCAAGTGTTATGTTGTTGATTGTAAGGTATCATCAGTGGCATGCAGGGCACATTCTTTCGTTGGAATTCCAAGAAAAGGTGTCAGTGAAGCGAAAGACAAATGAAGATCAGCCATCATTGCTAAAATTGATCCAGTGGACTAAGCATTCAACCCAGACATGGCCAAGATCTGCAGTCGACACTTTGACGATGCTTGCATCAAACGAGGTACGTTTCTGTCATTATAATTTGTTTCAGTGGATGTGGGTGTGTTAGACGTCATTTGTCTTTAAAATCAAAACAAATCTTCACCTCATCTTGGACAGAACAGCGTACATTCTTCGCGCACTTCTATTTATAGATGACGCGCGGACCTCAGCGACACCAGGAATTCGCTTGACAGTGGCGTCCGTAGCAGACGAACTAGATAGATAGCCTGACCAAAGTGCTTTGTTTTCCGTCAAAAGTGGAATGAAAGGTTGGGGAACGAGGAACACAATCAGACGCAATGAAATCATCAGCCACGGCCATGCCATCCCTACTGCATTCCGTCACACACGCTTTCACTCACACAAATAGGTGCGCGCGATCTCGAGCCATTTAAACTGCGATCGCTCACTTTCGTCCCCCCCCTCCTCTGCCTTCCACCCTCACGCCAACGTCGAGATCGGAATGACAGCAGACATTCACACAACATCTACACGAACATTTACACACAGACGACGCACACACTTACACACAGACTCTGTACTTCTCTCGCAAGCAGTCTGAACAGCCTGACCAAAGTGCTTTGTTTTCCGTCAAAAGTGGAATGAATACCATTTTTTAAACTGCAAAGTGTGTCTGGGATGCCTGCAAATGTACTTACAGTTTTAACTGATGGAATAAATCATCACTGTTTGAACAATTATCTGTTTTACTTACCATGAGAATTCGCTCGTCAGCGGCGTCCATAGTAAGCGGATTAACCGGAAGTGCAATCAGAAAAGTGTTGAAAACGAGGCCATCGGCGAACTTCTTATATGACACAGCGCGTGCAGGCTGAGCGAGCCAGCCGTCCATATGATGTAAGGTCCATGGTGGGGAGGATTGTTCTCTGGGGGGGGGGGGGGGAGGCGGGGGAACGGGGGCCGGGGTTGGGGCGGCTGTTAGAGGACTCGACCATTTGGAGGGCGCATGTATGCGTCCTGGCGGAGTAACCCTCCATGAGGACGAGACAGCTGGCACACCGCCACCTTCGCTTGACCATCAAGCCATGCTGGCGGGCCATATGGTGTTCCAGGCTAGTAGCCACTCTAACGCCACCAGCGTGGGAGGCAAAGTCACATCTGTGACATTTGGAAGGTCTGGGGGGGTAGAGGAGGACGAGGGCGTCGTTGATAATTTCGGCCACGGGGAAGGACGAGGGCGTGTAGCGTGGAAAATAGTAACCCGTGGAAAACAGTAACGGAAGTCATCGCAGAGTTATCTGCGAGGGACGTGCTTTATGCAATTTACCGCTCCTGCACCTGTTCTTCGCATGGAATATATTCCGACAAACGACGCATTAGTTCCTCTTCGAGGTTTTGGTGCGTTTGTGTAGTTTAACACATGATGTAGCGTTCAAAAAAGTTTTTCCCCCTGTAAAGCCGTCTCCCCTGCCGGAAATAATATGGGAGTCACCTCCCTGTAGTCTGTTTGTAGTCTGGTTTTATAAAACGCGACCGTTGACTGACTTGGCACGCCCGGGGAGTTATGCTAAGATCCGGCCGCGTAAATATATCTGCGTTTTGTGACAAACGTCTTGCTCGGCGGTACTGTACTCCATGCACCTTAACGGTGCGCGTGATTCGGGTGTAATCTTAAGCTAAACGACGTTCCGAATGTTTCCGACTTCGACCATTTCAGCAGCGCCAATAAACGTCGTTTAGCTTAAGATTACACCCGAATCACGCGCACCGTTAAGGTGCATGGAGTACAGTACCGCCGAGAAAGACGTTTGTCACAAAACGCAGATATATTTACGCGGCCGGATCTTAGCATAACTCCCCAGGCGTGCCAAGTCAGTCAGGCGGAGTGGCGGGTGCCGTCTCTTTTTAGAGTTGAATTTTCAGAAAATCCCTCGCAGATAACTCTGCGATGACTTCCGTTACTGTTTTCCACGGGTTACTATTTTCCACGCTACAGGGCGGCAGGTGGCCGGCACAACGGTTGTAGTGCCTTGACACGGTACTGAGCAGGCGATTTTCAAAGTTCCTGCACAGAGAGCAGTGGAACTTGATGACGGGGTCGGAGTGAGGGGGAGCTATTAAGTCGGCGTGGGTAAGTCTGATGTGCCTTACCACATCATCATGGCGGATTTTACTCTGAAAAGAGTGGCGACTACAGTGGCCACAGCGGAGGATGGGGGGAATGGGGACTGGGATGGGAAAGGCCCCATCGACCAGGTACACGTCAGTCTCCATGGCGGACGTCCCCAGCAGAGCTGAGCGGGCTCAGGGGAGCGGATAGACGCGCAGCAACTAACCATGGGCTCTAGGTCGTTGGTCAACCTCACGGCATAAAGCCGAGGGGGGTTGTTCGGAAGAGATGGCGTCGGCCGTAGGGCGTGAGTCTTCCACGTCGAGGGAAACGCGCAGCAGCAGGTGCCCGGAAGCTGTTGGGGCGAAGAGTGATCGCTGTGAAAGTTATCGCCGATTGATCGCACGCAGCCCAACAGAGCCTTTTAGCACGTTCGATACACACTTTGATATACTTTGATCTTAGCCAAAAGGCCGAGAAGTGCATTACAGAACCCGTGTTAGAGATTTTCACTATTATACTCAATTCTTTTTTTTCCAAGGGACAATATCCTAATGCCTGGAAACAGTCAATCATTTTGCCAATTTTCAAGAAAGGTGATTCACGTGTCCCCGACAATTATAGAGGTATATCTATCACAAGTGTGGTCAGCAAAGTGTTCATGTCCATCCTCACTGACAGATTGACTTCATAGGCAGAGGGTAACAACGTGATTGAACACCCTAAAGCATTTGGAACGGTTTCACGCTATCTTACTTGAGTCACAGCTGCGCAAGCAGGCCGCCGTTGTATGTCAAATTAATGGGCACTATTGGCAGGAAACTTCCCACAATTATTGACAAATTGGGCCAGCACGAACGGGGCACAAAAGGAAAATCCACAACAAAAACTAATAGCACGCCCGTTTGCTCAGATTCTCAAAATTAAATGTTAACTACTTAGAAATTATAAAACAATTCAGACATAGTTTAAACTCTGAACATATTTTACAATATTTATATAATATATAACAAATATTAGAATATTATTACTACGTCTTAACATTTCATTATCACAGTGTCTGCAGAACTCCTTGAGTGTACGCCAAACCATTACGTAATGTGAATTTTCCGAAATATTGGAGTCTGTGGATATACTGTCGTACGGCCCCCCAAAATTGACAACACATATCATGTAACTACGATTATTACAATTCAGAGAGAGAGAGAGAGAGAGAGAGAGAGAGAGAGAGACTCGAACTCGACATATTTTATTGTTAGGCCACCAGCCCGTACAACAATGATTATTTGTTTCATGACTCAATTGAATTAGGATTGTTATCTTTTTCTCTCTTTTTAAAAGCAAAATACAAATATGCTGCCAAGTTTCTAATCACATCTTCATCCTGCGATAAGATACCCACCAGGTCATTGGTATCATTGTTGCGTCTAGAACGTATGTATCTATTTCTCAAATCTGCAAAATGAGAACATTTGAACAAAAAGTGTATCTCGTTTTCCGTCTCGTGATTGTAGAAGAACAAGCTGGGTTTAGAAAAGGTTACTCCACTGTAGACAATATATTTGCTCTCCACTCTGTCATTCAACGTTACCTAGGAAGAAAAAGAAAAGTGTTTGCAGCTTTTGTTGATTTTAAGAAGGCTTTTGACACTGTCAACAGGTCTGCGCTGTGGGAGAGACTCTGTTTGTACGGAATCCGAGGAAGATTTTTGAAGATGCTTCAGGCAATTTATTCACAAGTGATATGTAGTGTAAGGTGCAATGGTAACTATTCGGATCCTTTTGAAAGTAATGCAGGATTGAAACAGGGCTGCAAAATGTCGCCGATAATTTTTGCACTTTTAGTGAACTATGTTGCCAAAATGGTAATTAAGAATGGTAAACATGGTATACAGATAATGCCTAGCAATGTCATCATATACTTATTACTTTTTGCTGATGATATAGTACTTGTATCAGACTCTGCTATGGGTTTGCAAAACCAACTGAATACCCTGAAGAGAGGTGCCGATAATATCGGTCTCATGGTAAATAGGGAAAAAACAAAGGTTATGGTATTCAGGAATGGGGGCTATTTGGCAGAACACGAAAGGTGGTATTTGGGTAATGAGCTGTTAGAAGTGGTTTCGGAGTATCGATATCTGGGATCTTTGTTCACCACTAGGCTATCGTCAAATCTGCTTCAAATGGATCTTGTGCAGAGAGCGAAAGCCAGTGCAACACAACTTACAAGATGTGTGAGAAAGTTGCAGTGTCTGTCACCAGATGCTTTTTTCAGAATGTTGGACGCACAAGTTTTCAGTATAGTGTTATATTCCTCAGAAGTGTGGGGACTGTGTAACTGTTCTTTAATAGAAAGTGTACATTTGGGCATTTTGAAGAGATTTTTTAATCTACCCATAAAGGCACCAAACCTAATTGTTTATGGAGAAACGGGTAGGTATCCACTTCAGGTTAATGCCATCATACGTTCAGTAAGGTACTGGTTGCGACTACTCCGCATGAAAAGTTTTCGATACCCACAGTTGATATACAAAATGCAAATGAATTCTAACCTGGAAAATTGGGCATATCATATGAAAGTGTTGTTATGTAAGCACGGTTTTGAACGAGTATGGGAGAGTCAAAGTGTACAAAATGAAAGAGAATTCATTAAGGAACTGAAAAGGTGTTTGATCATTGACTTTTGTAATGACTGGAAACGGGCATTGCTAAGTAGTGCTAGGTATAGATTTTATTGCCAGATAAAGCTAAGGTGGGGAAGAGAAAGTTGCCTGTATGCGCTTGATAAAAAACCTTTTCGTGATGTGTACATTCAGTTCCGTTCTGGATTTAGTGAATTATACCCCCACAAACTGCGCTATAATCCTGAGAATCCAGATGCATTGTATGTTTGTCCTTCCTGTAGGGATGAATTTGAATGCGAGTTTCATTTGCTGTATGGCTGCCTAGTATATGAAGATATAAGGCGGAAATACTTGTATAACATTACTGACTTGAGAAATGTTGGACGTTTATTTTCTGATAGTGATCAATATAGAATAAGATCATTAGTTATGTATTTGTATTATGCTTTAAAGCGTAGACAAGAAGCTGTAGAGATTACAAATGCCGATGAGGCATACATGTAAACATTGTGACAGGCCGGAGGCCTAACAAATAAACTATGTCGTTCGTTCGTTCGTTCGTTCGTTCGTTCTCTCTCTGTTTCTCTCTCTGTTCTCTCTCTCTCTCAGTTTCTGCCTCTCTTTTTCTGTTTCTGTCTCTCTTTCTGTTTCTCTCTCTCTCTTTCTGTTTCTCTGTTTCTTTCTCTCTCTCTCTTTCTGTGTCTCTGTCTCTCTCTGTTTCTCTCTATCTGTCTCTCTCTCTGTTTCTCTCTCTGTGTCTCTGACTCTGTCTCTCTCTCTCCCTCTCTCTCTCTCTCTGTTACTCTCCCTCTCTCTGTTTCTCTCTCTGTTTCTCTCTCTCTCTCTCTCACTGTCTGTCTGTCTGTCTGTCTGTCTGTCTGTCTGTCTGTCTGTCTGTCTGTCTGTCTGTCTGTCTGTCTGTGTGTTTGTCTGTGTGGCTGTCTGTCTGTCTGACACTCTGTCTGTCTGTCTGTCTGTCTGTCTGTCTGTCTGTCTGTCTGTCTGTGTGTGTGTCTGTGTGTCTGTGTGTCTGTGTGTCTGTGTGTCTGTCTGTGTGTCTGACTGTCTGTCTGTCTGTCTGTCTGTCTGTCTGTCCATCTGTCTGTCTGTCTGTCTCTGTCTGTCTGTCTGTGTCTGTCCCTGTCTGTCTGTCTGTCTGTCTGTCTGTCTGTCTGTCTGTCTCTGTCTCTGTCTGTCTGTCTCTGTCTCTGTCTGTCTCTCTCTGTCTCTGTCTCTCTCTCTCTCTCTCTCTCTCTCTCTCTCTCTCTCTCTCTCTCTC
>JAWQFJ010013468.1:17500-21098 GCA_034096865.1 Theodoxus fluviatilis | reverse complement strand
CGGACATAATATTTCGAATTATTACTAGAGAAGTTAGTTTGCCATTTGCATTCTTTCAGTTATTAAATGAGAAACGAACGAATGGCGTCCTTTTTCTAATCATTTGTCCGACAAAGACGAGCAGTAACCCAGACATGATTATTCATGGATGTAATTACCGTAGCATAGACACAAACACCCCAAGCATCTCTTCTTCAGTTATTCTTCACATCGTATGACACTTTGTTGGAGATCTCATGTCAACAAAGTCTGTCAGTTAGCATATTATGAGCTAAGGAAAATTCGTCATTATCTTTCTCAGCAGGCCACAAAAACGCTCATCCCATCACTTGTTCTGTTTGGTCTCGACTATGGAAACTCTCTTCTCGCTGGCATCCCCGACACTCTGCTATAACAAATCAGAAAGTTCAGAATTGTGCTGCTAGGCTAGTTTTTCGATGTCCCAAGCGTACCCATGTCTCATCACTCCTACATACACTTCACTGGCTCCCCATCTCTCAGAGGATAGATTATAAACTTGCTAATTTGTGCTTCAAAGCCATCGACAACACCGCACCACACGCTCTTACAGAAATTCTTGCAGTCTACACGCCCTCCAGATGTCTACGCTCAGCTGCTGACTCTAGAATACTTAAGGTCCCCCGCCGTAACAAGAAAACTCAAGGACAGCGTGCCTTCTCCTATATTGGACCTGAAACCTGGAATATGTAGTCTCCCTATCTCAGTCCGTCATTCTGACTCTCTGCCCCAGTTCAAAAGTGCTCTAAAGACCCACCTCTTCAGATCCGCCTTTACCGCTGAGCTGCTTCGCCTTACTTGACCTTGCCTGCAAGTGCTGTGTATATTGTATAGTTTGTTCTATTAAACTTTAGTTTTTGTTCTGTTTATGTGTGTGAGTTTTTGTGGGAATGTGGTGTTGAGCGGTTGTACGAGTGTTGATTCTTTGGATTGTAAAAGTCATGAACTTGCCTGTCAAGGGAAGGTATGTGCGTAAAAAACCTATATTATTATTATTATTATTATTATTATTATTATTATTATTATTATTATTATTATTATTATTGTTGTTGTTCAGCCGCAACAGGAAAAAACCACGTTATTTTGTGACAAAACAGCGCGAAAAGCCTAAGCACATTATTTCTCCTAAGCCCTTCACGGTGGGTGGGTCCTTTCCTACCCCCAACCCAAAGGGAGACACGGTGGGTGGGTCCTTTCCTACCCCCAACCCAAAGGGAGACACGGTGGGTGGGTCCTTTCCTACCCCCAACCCAAAGGGAGACACGGTGGGTGGGTCCTTTCCTACCCCCAACCCAAAGGGGGACACGGTGGGTGGGGCCTTTCCTACCCCCAACCCAAAGGGAGACACGGTGGGTGGGTCCTTTCCTACCCCCAACCCAAAGGGAGACACGGTGGGTGGGTCCTTTCCTACCCCCAACCCAAAGGGAGACACGGTGGGTGGGTCCTTTCCTACCCCCAACCCAAAGGGAGACACGGTGGGTGGGTCCTTTCCTACCCCCAACCCAAAGGGAGGCACCATCGAAAATGCCATTTGCAATCAAGGACGACTTCAATACTTTGTTATTATGTGAGCTTTGATACCTCCGGACACACTTCTGAGAAAAACTCACTTTTCACCAGAGTTACCCTGCGTGAGTGTTCTTGGTTTTGTCTCCAAACTATGCCGGTGATATGCGTCAAGTTATGTCAGAAGTAAAGATGTGGGTTTTACAGCGTCATATCACCCGTGTCTGGGTCTCAAACCGCTTCACACTTTACCCCCTGATCACAGGGCCGCTTCACACTTTACCCCCTGATCACAGGGCCGCTTCACACTTTACCCCCTGATCACAGGGCCGCTTCACACTTTACCCCTGATCACAGGGCCGCTTCACACTTTACCCCCTGATCACAGGGCCGCTTCACACTTTACCCCCTGATCACAGGGCCGCTTCACACTTTACCCCCTGATCCCAGGGCCGCTTCACACTTTACCCCCTGATCACAGGGCCGCTTCACACTTTACCCCCTGATCACAAGGCCGCTTTACACTTTACCCCCTGATCACAGGGCCGCTTCACACTTTACCCCCTGATCACCGGGCCGCTTCACACTTTACCCCCTGATCGCTGGGCCGCTTGGTCAATCCTTCACTGTGACAGCTGACAACAAACACAGGGACAGACATGGAAGACGCAAACAATGAGGTACCAGCACCTGGGGAAAAGTCCCACCTGGTGCAGGCTCAGGGCCGCAAACAAAGGTTACTAGCACTACAGAGTGCCGTCACTGCCCTCTCGGGTTCCCAGTTTTACTCCTGGGTGGAAAGAAGCAATGTAAACTAAGCATACTGCGCAAGGATGAAACTCCGGGAACCGCGCAGACTCGAACGCCGAACCTACCGGTCGCCAGCGACTGCAGGTCAAGCGCGCTGACGACTAGGCCACATAGCTCCTGAGAATCACACTTGTCGTAGATACTAGAATCAACTCTTCCATTTTTACAAAGTTCTCATAACCCCAGGCACAGACATTACATCCTATGCAGTAAACATTCCGTTCCATCGAAAGAAGACCAAAATCAATATAACCACTCACCGAGTAACAAGTCCACTTATTCCGTTCACAAAAGTTGGTTGGTTTTTCAAAAGACGTATGGCTCTCGGATTTTCACAGAGAGTTTCGAGAAGGTCCCTCCATTACCTATGTACATACCCCATATCCTAAGAAATGGTGCGATAAAATCCCAAATCAATGAAGATCTCATTCGTATCCACTCAGCGAAATCTTTCGAACAAATTTGCCGAGGAGATTTGAATAGACTCTTCCAGGCCCTTCATCAAAATGGAGAACGAGCGACAGAAGTGAATGTAGTCATCACCATTCCAACTCACACGGTTATCGACCGCACTGTTCTTCTGCTGCGTCCGAGAAAATCAATGGACGCACATACTTATATGTGATAACCTTGATTCCATCTTTCAACAGGCGATCTGGGATGGTCATTCCCAAACTCTCCGCTAAGAACCATTATCGAGAAAATCCGAAGTAGTCATCACCATCACTCCCAAAGAGCGGCCCCCACACCAGCACGGTGACGGGAAGATTGAACACGGTAGGACAGGCACAGTGTTCACAGCTTATCAAAAACTCCTGCTCCTTCAGCTCCACCGTAAGGATTTATAGAGACACTTGGAAGCCCTACCTACTTCCCGTTCCCTCATCAAGGGAATTCAAGATGGCAGCCAAGTTCTCCAGAGGGCAGGAAGTGGCTGACAGAGCCATCTCCACCGGGAGAAACCGGAAGCCAATGACTGACCAATAAGGGGAGGCTATGGCGCGAGAAAGGGGGGACAACTGTCGAGTCAACAGCAGCAGAAATCGGATTAGACGCTGCTCTGAAAAGATGTCGGGGCCAGGGAAATATTTGCAGAACCGTCGCTTCCCGACCGTCTGGTCCAGGCGAATAAAGAGGGGGTCGCTTGTGGACTCGTACGGACCAGAACTGCGAAGGTCTGGCGGCACATTTACCTCCTTCTTCCCCTCCCTCTCCCCACCCCCTACCCCTTCCTCCAACCCCCTCCCGATCCATGTCTCATCTA
>JAWQFJ010013468.1:7500-12500 GCA_034096865.1 Theodoxus fluviatilis | reverse complement strand
CTGCTCGCGTTACCATGGCGTCTCATTGCAAGCGCACACGCTCGTGGTGACTGTGTGATGACCTCTCCTCCGGTGCGACCGTCCTGGCATTTGCAGATCTACGAGAGCGGCGGATTGGCGTGTGAGGGGAAAACAGCTGATTCGACTTGAAAGACCTCGCTGGAGGATGAAAGAAAAATGAATATAGTGAAGGCTGTTCCGACAGCGTGTACAAGATAAAGGTTGGGTAAAGATGCTCTTTTTGATATTGCGACTTTCCACCCATTGACGGATGCTCAAACCTCACACTTTTATCCCCTGGTCAGCGGACTACTCGATTTCTCACCTTCACGCCATCTCAATTCCTGGAGAGCAGCGTGCAACCAGATTGCGAATGAACGCGCCAAAGTTAGCTTTCACAAGTTTTCATCATCAAATCTCACAGATACCCGTTTTTACTCCTGGGTGGGGAGAAACAATGCGAAAAAAGTACCTTGCTCGGGGATTCAACTCTGTGATCCGCGCAGCTTCGAACGCCAAACCCTCAAGCCGCAAAAGACTGCAGGTCAAGCTCGGCCACAGGCCTCCATTTAGCCTGCAGGATCCAGTTGTACTATCTATCGTGATCTGCCATTTTCAGATGTCACAATCTCCGAATAACGCGGCAGGCTGGCAGGCGGGCGGGCGGACGGACAGACAGACACACGCGGGCGGGCGGGCGGGCGGGCGGACAGACAGACAGACGCAGGCGGGTGGGCGTGCGGGCAGGCAGGCAGGCAGGCAGAGAGACAGACAGACACACTAAGCCAGGCAGGCAAGCAGGCAGGCAGGCAGGCAGACAGACAGACACACTAAGCCAGGCAGGCAGGCAGGCAGGCAGGCAGGCAGGCAGGCAGTTTTAGACAGAGAGCTGAACACTCTCCAAGGAACAGAGAGAAAGTGAGGACAAATTTCGAACCTCAGATGCTCACCAAGCGACCCCTCACGGAGGGCAAAACGAGGACATGACAAATAAGCCCCCAAAGAGGCGAGACAACTTTCGTCCTCAGAGGAAGAGCCCACGTCTTCAAGCGTTTCCGCCCTGTCTTAGGTTCCCAACCCCAGGCGCGCACTAAATGACCTCTGTCTGGACGCCATTTTGTCTATACGTCAACACTCTCTTGGGAAGGGTCGGAGAGGTATATTTCGAGTGTTGTGTGTGTTTTTTCCCACTGTATTGTGAGTCAAAACAACTCTACTGGGCAAACATAAAAATTGCGTGAGAGCATGTGGGAGAATGCTCATGAGCGTGTATGTCAGCGTACGCGTGCGCGCATGCATATGTTTTGTATATACATGTGTTCTAGCGCGAGTGCATTTAAATGAATCTATGTACGTACGCATGTGTGCATGCATAATTTCTGCATATGTGTGTGTTCGAGCGAGCGTGCATGTGTGTGTATTTTGCATGTGTATGTATTTGTGTGAGCATGCATCGCACATGGCTATATATTTGTGTTCGTGTGTGCCAGCATGCGTGGTAAAAGAAAAAGCCTAGAAGAATGTTACGCATGCGGACACTTTATCTTCACCCAAACATCAGGCATCTTCTACCTCACACATTTTCCAATCTCTGCTAATTAATTTGAATTGGATCATGTCTCCCTCGACTGCAGAACTACACAGGAACTCTTGCGATGTTTGTACATATATTTCCTATGGAGGCTTCCGTCAGTCAACACTCGCTTGCTCACGTTTCACGTCACTTCACTTGTCCCGTAGTCTGGACGACCGTTGGGGCACCAGAGATGATCTGGCAACCAGTTCTCTCCATTCCTCTCGCCTCTCGGACTGTCTCAAGGCTTCGCTGAACCTCATCCCTGTCCATTCTGAGACGGTTGTCCTCCATTCTTTTCCTTTGTCTGCCTCTCCTCCTCCCTCCTTTTACTGGGCCTTGTAACACAGTCTTGGCAAGCCCTGACGATCGTGAGACGTGCCCATACCACTTTAGTTCGCGCCTTTTCACAGTGGTCAGTAGTTCTTCATGGGGCCCGATGGCTTGCCTAATTTTGTTTCGGACTTTGCTCACGGAACTCGGAATCACAGCTTGGTCCGCATTCGTAAGGACCGGCGAGGACTAGTGGGTGTGAACAATAAGCTACATGCAGTACTGAAACAAAACGGAGCAATCGTGGTCAGCGGCATTGAAGGGAAAAATAAGTGGGAGGAGATGAGTGAGAGCGCCTATGAGTTTATGTGTTGGCATTATT
Source organism: Theodoxus fluviatilis (assembly GCA_034096865.1). Taxonomy (NCBI): domain Eukaryota; kingdom Metazoa; phylum Mollusca; class Gastropoda; order Cycloneritida; family Neritidae; genus Theodoxus; species Theodoxus fluviatilis. The sequence goes on along the minus strand of JAWQFJ010013468.1, from coordinate 10,272 downwards.
GTGCAGTATACAACGTGAGTGAAGAGAAGTGCGCGAGAGCAACAGACAAGACGTTATGTGACGAAGGAGGCCGATCGTGTCCCAGCACACTGTGTGCAACATAGGTGATCTGTAATAGAAACAAACGACTAGTGAAAAGGGAGGTTCGGGCTGAACTAAGAATGGTGGTATGGGCACGTCTCACGATCGTCAGGGCTTGCCAAGACTGTGTTACAAGGCCCAGTAAAAGGAGGGAGGAGGAGAGGCAGACAAAGGAAAAGAATGGAGGACAACCGTCTCAGAATGGACAGGGATGAGGTTCAGCGAAGCCTTGAGACAGTCCGAGAGGCGAGAGGAATGGAGAGAACTGGTTGCCAGATCATCTCTGGTGCCCCAACGGTCGTCCAGACTACGGGACAAGTGAAGTGACGTGAAACGTGAGCAAGCGAGTGTTGACTGACGGAAGCCTCCATAGGAAATATATGTACAAACATCGCAAGAGTTCCTGTGTAGTTCTGCAGTCGAGGGAGACATGATCCAATTCAAATTAATTAGCAGAGATTGGAAAATGTGTGAGGTAGAAGATGCCTGATGTTTGGGTGAAGATAAAGTGTCCGCATGCGTAACATTCTTCTAGGCTTTTTCTTTTACCACGCATGCTGGCACACACGAACACAAATATATAGCCATGTGCGATGCATGCTCACACAAATACATACACATGCAAAATACACACACATATATATACATGCACGCTCGCTCGAACACACACATATGCAGAAATTATGCATGCACACATGCGTACGTACATAGATTCATTTAAATGCACTCGCGCTAGAACACATGTATATACAAAACATATGCATGCGCGCACGCGTACGCTGACATACACGCTCATGAGCATTCTCCCACATGCTCTCACGCAATTTTTATGTTTGCCCAGTAGAGTTGTTTTGACTCACAATACAGTGGGAAAAAACACACACAACACTCGAAATATACCTCTCCGACCCTTCCCAAGAGAGTGTTGACGTATAGACAAAATGGCGTCCAGACAGAGGTCATTTAGTGCGCGCCTGGGGTTGGGAACCTAAGACAGGGCGGAAACGCTTGAAGACGTGGGCTCTTCCTCTGAGGACGAAAGTTGTCTCGCCTCTTTGGGGGCTTATTTGTCATGTCCTCGTTTTGCCCTCCGTGAGGGGTCGCTTGGTGAGCATCTGAGGTTCGAAATTTGTCCTCACTTTCTCTCTGTTCCTTGGAGAGTGTTCAGCTCTCTGTCTAAAACTGCCTGCCTGCCTGCCTGCCTGCCTGCCTGCCTGCCTGCCTGGCTTAGTGTGTCTGTCTGTCTGCCTGCCTGCCTGCCTGCTTGCCTGCCTGGCTTAGTGTGTCTGTCTGTCTCTCTGCCTGCCTGCCTGCCTGCCCGCACGCCCACCCGCCTGCGTCTGTCTGTCTGTCCGCCCGCCCGCCCGCCCGCCCGCGTGTGTCTGTCTGTCCGTCCGCCCGCCCGCCTGCCAGCCTGCCGCGTTATTCGGAGATTGTGACATCTGAAAATGGCAGATCACGATAGATAGTACAACTGGATCCTGCAGGCTAAATGGAGGCCTGTGGCCGAGCTTGACCTGCAGTCTTTTGCGGCTTGAGGGTTTGGCGTTCGAAGCTGCGCGGATCACAGAGTTGAATCCCCGAGCAAGGTACTTTTTTCGCATTGTTTCTCCCCACCCAGGAGTAAAAACGGGTATCTGTGAGATTTGATGATGAAAACTTGTGAAAGCTAACTTTGGCGCGTTCATTCGCAATCTGGTTGCATGCTGCTCTCCAGGGAATTGAGATGGCGTGAAGGTGAGAAATCGAGTAGTCCGCTGACCAGGGGATAAAAGTGTGAGGTTTGAGCATCCGTCAATGGGTGGAAAGTCGCAATATCAAAAAGAGCATCTTTACCCAACCTTTATCTTGTACACGCTGTCGGAACAGCCTTCACTATATTCATTTTTCTTTCATCCTCCAGCGAGGTCTTTCAAGTCGAATCAGCTGTTTTCCCCTCACACGCCAATCCGCCGCTCTCGTAGATCTGCAAATGCCAGGACGGTCGCACCGGAGGAGAGGTCATCACACAGTCACCACGAGCGTGTGCGCTTGCAATGAGACGCCATGGTAACGCGAGCAGGTCCTTCTGGCTGTCCTGGCTATGCCACGCCGTGGTAACGCGAGCAGGTCCTTCTGGCTGTCCTGGGTATGCCACGCCATGGTAACGCGAGCAGGTCCTTCTGGCTGTCCTGGGTATGCCACGCCATGGTAACGCGAGCAGGTCCTTCTGGCTGTCCTGGGTATGCCACGCCATGGTAACGCGAGCAGGTCCTTCTGGCTGTCCTGGGTTGCTCTGGCAAGGATTTCAATCAAAATGTCGTCCTAGCCACGGCAGCCAGAGCGACAGGAACACTCGAAATCTGGAGTGTTCATCCCCTGGCCTGCTCGCCATCTTCCTCTCGCTGGTGAGCGCAGTTACACGAGCCACGTGGTTGCTAACGACGTTTGCGAACCCTGGCCTTCATAACATCTCTACTGTAGCGAGCGAGTGAGCGGCTGCACCGAAGCCAGCGCAGTCAGTGAAACGCGCTGTCAGAATCATCCTCTCTACTACGTCATTGAAAAACGTGTTTTGCGCAAACAATTTGAATGAAAGTCGCCAAGTTGTGTAAACTGAGTGGGGTTTCATTGTCAGGATCACCGGATAACGACTCGGCGTAGAGAATTTGGCAAGATGTCGTCTGCTCTTGTTACTGCTGGGTGTGACCG
>JAWQFJ010013468.1:0-2500 GCA_034096865.1 Theodoxus fluviatilis | reverse complement strand
CTGTCCTACCGTGTTCAATCTTCCCGTCACCGTGCTGGTGTGGGGGCCGCTCTTTGGGAGTGATGGTGATGACTACTTCGGATTTTCTCGATAATGGTTCTTAGCGGAGAGTTTGGGAATGACCATCCCAGATCGCCTGTTGAAAGATGGAATCAAGGTTATCACATATAAGTATGTGCGTCCATTGATTTTCTCGGACGCAGCAGAAGAACAGTGCGGTCGATAACCGTGTGAGTTGGAATGGTGATGACTACATTCACTTCTGTCGCTCGTTCTCCATTTTGATGAAGGGCCTGGAAGAGTCTATTCAAATCTCCTCGGCAAATTTGTTCGAAAGATTTCGCTGAGTGGATACGAATGAGATCTTCATTGATTTGGGATTTTATCGCACCATTTCTTAGGATATGGGGTATGTACATAGGTAATGGAGGGACCTTCTCGAAACTCTCTGTGAAAATCCGAGAGCCATACGTCTTTTGAAAAACCAACCAACTTTTGTGAACGGAATAAGTGGACTTGTTACTCGGTGAGTGGTTATATTGATTTTGGTCTTCTTTCGATGGAACGGAATGTTTACTGCATAGGATGTAATGTCTGTGCCTGGGGTTATGAGAACTTTGTAAAAATGGAAGAGTTGATTCTAGTATCTACGACAAGTGTGATTCTCAGGAGCTATGTGGCCTAGTCGTCAGCGCGCTTGACCTGCAATCGCTGGCGACCGGTAGGTTCGGCGTTCGAGTCTGCGCGGTTCCCGGAGTTTCATCCTTGCGCAGTATGCTTAGTTTACATTGCTTCTTTCCACCCAGGAGTAAAACTGGGAACCCGAGAGGGCAGTGACGGTACCCTGTAGTGCTAGTAACCTTTGTTTGCGGCCCTGAGCCTGCACCAGGTGGGACTTTTCCCCAGGTGCTGGTACCTCATTGTTTGCGTCTTCCATGTCTGTCCCTGTGTTTGTTGTCAGCTGTCACAGTGAAGGATTGACCAAGCGGCCCAGCGATCAGGGGGTAAAGTGTGAAGCGGCCCGGTGATCAGGGGGTAAAGTGTGAAGCGGCCCTGTGATCAGGGGGTAAAGTGTAAAGCGGCCCTGTGATCAGGGGGTAAAGTGTGAAGCGGCCCTGTGATCAGGGGGTAAAGTGTGAAGCGGCTCTGGGATCAGGGGGTAAAGTGTGAAGCGGCCCTGTGATCAGGGGGTAAAGTGTGAAGCGGCCCTGTGATCAGGGGGTAAAGTGTGAAGCGGCCCTGTGATCAGGGGGTAAAGTGTGAAGCGGCCCTGTGATCAGGGGGTAAAGTGTGAAGCGGCCCTGTGATCAGGGGGTAAAGTGTGAAGCGGCCCTGTGATCAGGGGGTAAAGTGTGAAGCGGTTTGAGACCCAGACACGGGTGATATGACGCTGTAAAACCCACATCTTTACTTCTGACATAACTTGACGCATATCACCGGCATAGTTTGGAGACAAAACCAAGAACACTCACGCAGGGTAACTCTGGTGAAAAGTGAGTTTTTCTCAGAAGTGTGTCCGGAGGTATCAAAGCTCACATAATAACAAAGTATTGAAGTCGTCCTTGATTGCAAATGGCATTTTCGATGGTGCCTTTGGGTTGGGGGTAGGAAAGGACCCACCCACCGTGTCTCCCTTTGGGTTGGGGGTAGGAAAGGACCCACCCACCGTGTCTCCCTTTGGGTTGGGGGTAGGAAAGGACCCACCGTGTCTCCCTTTGGGTTGGGGGTAGGAAAGGACCCACCCACCGTGTCTCCCTTTGGGTTGGGGGTAGGAAAGGCCCACCCCACCGTGGCCCCCTTTGGGTTGGGGGTAGGTAAAGGACCCAGCCACCGTGTGTCCCTTGGGTTTGGGGGTAGGATAAGGACCCACCCGCCGGTGTCTCCCTTTGGGTTGTGGGGTATGGAAAGGACACACACCCACCGTGTCTCCCTTGGGTTGGGCGGTAGGAAAGGACCCACCCACCGTGAAGGGCGTAGGAGAAATACATGTGCTTATGGCTTTTGCGCGCTCGTTTTTGTCCACCAAAATAAACGTTGGTTTTTTCCTGTTGGCGGCATGAACAACAACAAGAATAAACATAATAATAATAATAATAATAATAATAATAATTAATAATAATAATAATGGAATAATATAGGTTTTTTACGCACAATACCTTCCCTTCGACAGGCAAGTTTCATGACTTTTATGCAATCCAGAAGAATCAAACACTCGTACAACCGCTCAACACGCACCATTCCCACAAAAAACTTCACACACATAAACAGAACAACAACTAAAGTTTAATAGAACCAAAACTATACAATAATACACAGCACTTGCAGGCAAGGTCAAGTAAGGCGAAGCAGCCTCAGCGGTAAAAGGCGGATCTTGAAGAGGTGGGTCTTTAGAGCACTTTTGAACTGGGGCAGAGGAGTCAGAATGACGGCACTGAGATAAGGGAGACTACAATATTCCGAGGTTTCAGGACCAATATAGGAGAAGGCACGCTGTCCTTGA
>JAWQFJ010013459.1:0-5000 GCA_034096865.1 Theodoxus fluviatilis | reverse complement strand
ACTTGCTGCTCCCCCTCCCTCTCGCTTTCTCGCTTCTTCTCCACCAACACCCGTTCTAGATTTCCGAGAAAGCCATCTCCCCAATCTTCGAAGCTCGGGACGTCTTCGAAGCTCTCGACGTCAAAACGACTAACGTCACGTCACACAACATGCTCATTTTAGCATAAACTCGGTCGCGGGTCAAGGCCAACGACCTGACCCATACGCGAAATCAACCGTGCCGCGATACTCGAGTATAATCGAGAACCTTCGCAATATAGCTCCTTCCCCAAAGACCGAAACGACCTCGTCGGTCTCACTACATGTACAACTCACCATTAAATCTACAAGACACCACAAACCAACACCTCAAAAATACACAACTATCAACAACATTATCATCAACAACAACAACAAAATACCGGGAAAAGTCAACTCACAGTCCAGGTAGTCCATGAATTTACAAAATGAGTGGCATAGATGCAGAAACCTGACACATGGGCATAACCTTCCTTGCGGTAGCTTCTGTCCAGTCCATGGGGTCAATGTCTGCAAGACCACTGTCCACACTGTCACTGAAAAGTACAGTACTCCTCACAGGAAACGAGATGGGCGCATCACACGCCGCCCTCGCCGCGTGTATGTCTGTCTGTCCTCAGGGGTCGCTCCATCCTCGCTCTCGTCTTCTGAAGAAGGCCCTGATACAGCGTCTCTCTCTGTGGGTTCGTCGTCATCGGTTGGATCAGGGTGGCGTCGTGGTGACTGCCACCAGTCCAGCGGCAGGTCTCCCTGTTACCTCCAGAGGCGGGCACGGTTCACTATCCGAGGGCGGGCGCGAGGGTGTTGCTGGATGCGGTACACCCCTTCATGCACCTTGCCCATCCCCTTGTAGAGTCCGTCGTCTGTCCTTGGCCGCTTGCCAAATGTAGGTGGGCCTGGAGCTGGAACGTTCTCTGGCAAAAAGGAGTCGACAGCTTCTTCAAACTCTTGCTGAGTGCATGGTATGACAGTGATCTTGCGCCCCTGTACCATCTGGCCATCAACGGCAAGGGCCTTAGCTGCAAATTCAGCTGTAGTGAACATGGTTTTGGCACAACCAGTGCGGCGTCCACCCTCATCGTTGATCATTTTCAGTCCATCATAGGGTGTTTTGTTGTCTGTTGTTATCTGTGTGGCTCGAGTGGAAGAGCGTGATAAAAGGGAAAACTTATGGAACGCTGAACAATCAACTTCACTTCTCAGATGGCTGTTGAGGAACTATTTATTCGTACGCATGCGCAAGCTTCGTAACTATCCAGTAGCAGTTACTTCCCTTGTTCATGGTAATATGACATCTTCCCTTTTTAGGAAAAAGACAACAATTAACTCTTTCAACTTTAACTGTCAAATAACTCAATTTTCCAGCTCAAAGTATCTGTTTTCACTTCCAACGGATTAACACACAGTATCTGTTAGCTCTTCAGCTCAAACGGATCAACTTCAAATAAGTAAACTCTAACTTTTAGATTTTTACTTCCTGCAAAGCGTCTCTGAAAATTCTAACTTAGAATCTAACTATGAACTACTATTATTTTGAACAACCAAACTCGAAAGTTCATAATTTCAACCAACACAAGGTATACTGCAAAGCGTCACTTAGACAATCTACTTCATGCAACAGCTCCCTGTGTAGCATCGCTTAGAATCAAGTTTGTTACTGACTATCACTAAGGAATGTTACTTCACTGGTACCGGGCTGGTTTGTGAATCTGTCTACCGGACTTGGTGATATATGGCGGCGTTGATGGCGTCTGATGCAGCGGTTGCACCGGCTGCGACGTGTGACTTCTTGTAGGTTGGACAGACACCTTCGTTGATCTGCGTCGACACCTTCGGGTTGTCTACGGTGATCTGCGGTGACATCTTCGGGTTGTCTATGGTGATCTGCTCGGACGTACGTAACCTGATGTGCTTACGGTTACGCCTCAGCCTACCCTCAGGAGTCTGAACGAGGTAGGATCTTGGAGCACACTTTTCAAGGACTTCGCCTGGCTTCTTCCAGCCTTTCTCTCCCTCCTCCTTCATGAGGACGAGGTCACCGGGTTGAAGCTCTGGCAAGCTCCGTGCTCTTTTGTCAAAGTACTGCTTTTGTGACTGCTTTGACTTTGCATCACGCTGGCGTACTGTGTCATGTTCCACTTTACATGGAAAAAGGGACTGGGGAAGGACGGGTAGGGTTGTGCGTAGCCTCCTTCCAAACGCTAGCTCTGCCGGGCTTACTCCAAGGGTTGGGAGTGTAGTAGCTCGGTAAGTCAGCAATGCAAGGAGATAGTCTTTCTGTTTCAGGATCTCCTTTGCTGTCTTCACGGCGCGTTCCGCCTCACCATTGGACTGTGGATAGTGAGGAGAACTGGTGACATGGCAAAAGTTCCATTCTTTAGCGAATTTCTTGTATTCGGCTGAAGAAAACTGTGTTCCATTGTCAGAAACTACTGTCTCTGCAATCCCATGCTGTGAGAAGATAAACTTCATCTTGTTGATGACTGCTGTGGAGGTCACCTTGCTGAGCTGAGCTATGTCAATGTAGCGACTGTAGTAGTCTACTGAGACGAGGTAGTTCTGTCCCCTGATCTCGCAAATGTCAACAGCGATCCTCTGAAAGGGTCGTTCTGGCATCGTTGACGGAAGCAATGGCTCACTCGCTTGCGATGGTTTCTTCTCTAGACAGTGTTTGCACCCTGCAACTCTGTTTTTGATGTCATGGCTTATGTGTGGCCACCACACTGATGTTTTTGCTCTTTCACGGCACTTGGTGATACCCATGTGACCATCATGGATTCTCTCTAAGACTTCTGCTCGCATGGAAACCGGTACGACGATTCGATCGCCATAGATCAACAGTCCTTCATGAGTACTGAGGTCTCCACGAACGGCAAAGAGGTCTTTGGCTGCCATTTTGACATCTTCTTTGTAGACTGGCCATCCCTTGATGGTGTAGTCTAGCGCTGTTTTGAGGTTGACGTCCTTCTGGGTCTCCTCACGCATCTGGTTCAGCTTGGCATCTGAAACTGGCCAAGCTCTTGTGACTTCGTACACGTAGGCTTCTACGTCTTCTTGCAGTGCTGTTTCTTCTTTCTCTGGCTTCAAAGGACTTCTCGACAAGGTGTCTGCTATCGTCATGTCTTTCCCTTGAATGTACACTGCTTTTGGCTTGAACCTCATCAGCCTCATCAGCATCCTTTGGCATCTCAGTGGTGTTTCCGACAAGTCTTTGGTGTTGATGAGCGGAATGAGCGGTTTGTGGTCAGTTTGAAGCGTAAAGCTGTCTAGTCCTACCAAGTATCTCTCGAACCTTTCACAAGCCCAAACTGATGCGAGGATTTCCTTTTCGACCTGTGCATAGTTTGTCTCTGTTTTGGTCAGTGTTCTGGAGCAGAATGCGACTGGACGCAATCCATCTTCATGTTCCTGGAGAAGAACTCCTCCCAGACCATAGCTCGACGCGTCAGCTGAAACTGTCGTCGGCTTCTTTGGGTCGAAGTACGCTAAGGTAGGCGCAGTGGTGAGCATCTCCTTCACTTTCAAAAAGGCTTCTGACTGCTCAGGACCCCATGTCCACGCTGCGTCTTTGGTCAACAGTGCGTTCAACGGTTTCAGAACAGTGGACAGGTGTGGTAGATACCTGCCAAGATAGTTGACCATGCCCAAGTATCTTCTAAGCTCGGCGATGTCTTCTGGTTCTGACAAACTCTCGATCGCTTTGATCTTGGACGGATCTGGACGAACGCCCTGTTTGTTGATGACGTGACCAAGAAAGGTGATCTCCCTCTTCTTGTACTCACACTTGGTCTTGTTCAAGCGAAGGCCTACTTCATCAAGCCTCTGGTGGACTTTTGCAAGCAGCGCGTCATGCTCCTCCATCGTCTTGGTATGGCAAACGATGTCGTCGAAGTAGCAGATGACTCCGTCTATGCCCTGGAGTGACTCTGTCATGACCCGTTGAAACACTTCTGGTGCAGAAGAAATACCAAAAGGGAGTCTTTTCATAAAAAATCTGCCGTAGGGTGTAAGAAAGCAAGTGAGTTTGGCTGTGCTTTCATGAAGCGGAAGCTGCCAGAATCCTGACTGAGCGTCAAGCTTGGAGAACACACTGGAACCTCGAAGCTTGTGGATGATATCGTCTATTGAAGGAATGACGTATCGCTCTCTCTGGACTGCTTGGTTCAATTTCTTCAGATCCACGCAGATCCGGACGTCACCGTTAGGCTTCTGTACTGGAACCATGGGTGACACCCACTCAGTCGGCTCTGTGATTTCTTCTATTATTCCGTCTTCTTTCATCCTCTCCAACTCTTTCTTCACCTTTTCTTGCAGTGGAATTGGCACTCTTCTTGGTGTGGATATGCTGTACGGCTGTGTACCTTCCTTGAGCTTGATCTTCACTGGCTCACACTTCATGGCTGCGAAAGTGACTGAGTTCACTCTCCGTACAAGATTCAGCGCTGTAGCTGTGCTTCGGCTCAGAAGACTGTCAGAGTCATTATCAATGACGAACACTGTAGCTTCAATCTTCTTGAAGTTCTTCTCAAACTTGGTAGTGAAGTGACCTAGTGTTTTCACTTTGCCCCCTGGACTCATCAGGTTGACATGATTTGCTGGAAGCAGCTTTGGCTGTCCTAGCTTTGCCCATGTAGATCTGCTAATCAGGTTGATGTCGGCACCGGTATCAATCTTCCAGTGATAGTGGTTTCTTCCAACTACAATTACACCCTCCATGGTGGTTCATTGGACTCGACGTTACCTATGAAGTATTCTTTCTCAGGCTCTGGCTCTTTTTCAGGCTCTTTTCTGGCTCTGTTACTGGCTCTGTTTCAAGCTCTCTTTCTGGCTCTGGCTCTGAAGTAACTTCATCTGTTTTCTTTGTCTTGGACTTAGACCTGCACAATTTTGCAAAATGTGACATTTTCCCACATTTGTGACATTTCTTCTGGTATGCTGGACACTTCCACTTTTCATGGCTAGTTCCGCATTTCTTGCACGCA
>JAWQFJ010013456.1:20000-22767 GCA_034096865.1 Theodoxus fluviatilis | reverse complement strand
TCTCTTTCCTCTCTCTCTTTCTTACTCTCTCTTTTTTTCTTTCTCTCTCTCCTCTCTCTCTCTCTCTCCCTCTCTCTCTCTCTCTGTCTCTGTCTCTCTCTCTCCCTCGCTCTCTCTCTCTCTCTCTCTCTCTCTCTCTCTCTCTCTCTCTCTCTCTCTCGCTCTCTCTCTCTCCTTCCTCTCTCTCTCTCCTTCCTTTCTCTCTTGGATGTTCGTCACGGGCGACGAAGACGTCAGTGGCACACACACACGCGCGCGCGGGCGCACGCACGCACGCTCGCACACACGCACACACGCACACACAGACTACAGACGAGAAGTGCGGTGTGGAGGGGTGGCTACATTACGTCACTGAGTGAGAATCTGACCTGCTCTGTGGAAGGACTCGACGGCTCCTGCTTGCCTGCCTCAGGCGGCCGACTGCAGCACGTCTCGTGCTTGGCGCGAAGCAGCATGTGCATGGCGTAGGTGTCCCTGCTGGCAAAGGTTGTCTGGCACTCGTGGCAGCGGAAGGGGGGAAGCTCCCCCTCGCTCCCCCCTCCACGACCCCCCAGACCTGCTTTGAACACGCTGCCAAAGAGGCCCTCAGCCCCCGCCATTCCCCTCCCCAGCGCCTCGGCCCCCAGCTTGTGGACAACGCCGTGACTGCGGAATGCCCTGGCAGACCTGAGAGGAGTGTTAATGGTACGTCATTCATGAAATGGGCGAAAGTTTGAAACGTTCATGACATCGTCCGCTGTATGGCCGAACTTATTAACAATCAAAAGATGTCCCCCCCCCCCCCCTCCCTATATTTGAACGGATTGATAAGATTTGTTCACCTAATTCTGGAAAGTTTAAAATGTCACAGTTTAAGTGCCACATACACGTGTTTATTTGATATCTGACATTTTCAAAGCAACACTGCCTTCCAAGAATGTGATAAATCAGGGTCATTTTGGTCTAACACTGCTACATCTCGTACAAAAGTTGCATTGTTCTGCTTGAATTTGATAGGCAGCACAAGTCTAAAATGAAACTCTCATAAATACATGTCCCAAAATCGGCAAATCAGTTGCAAACTTTAAGAATATAAAGAAAGTTTCGCAAAGTTCGCAACCACTTAATGTGACATGTTCGAACTGAAGACACTACATGTCAACGGCCTCTTTGCCGCGTGTAGTGGAGGGGGAAAATTGATGACATGGAAAAGACGAGACAGGATCACGCAGAAAAAAAAAAGATCCTGATACACCAAAAACCTTCAAATAATGGTATATGTTTGCTCCGCTGCATAGCTGGGATCGTGTGAAGGAGAACCTTGGCTTTTTATTATTTTAATGAAAAGGTAATATCAATGTGATTAAAATTGTAGCAGACTAAAATAAATGAGTATACTCGGGGTAGAACTTATTCTTGGATCTTTCCAAGAATGGTTGCTCTTCTAATAGATGATGAAGACAAGCTTTGCCGTAATGGGCAACCTATTGGCTAGCATCTCCCCGTTGTTGCTGCACTTCGCTTCACAGCATGCATATATATATATATTAGCTGATGATTCACCGTCATTGATTTCTTATGATCACTAAGTGACCAGAAATACTAAATGTGATTCTCTTCGTATTTCATGCATACTTGTTCTCTTTCACTCGTTTTCCTCACTCATCTCCGATGACGAAAGCAGCTCACCTGAAGCGGGCCAGACAGACGTCACATTCGTAGCCCTCTTCCTTTCCTTCTGACGTCACACTCTCATCCTGACCGCTGCTTCCAGAGGGTCCGGCTGAGATTGCGAGAGGAGATAACTGCTTGTCGCCGCTTGCAGAGTTATGGTTCTTGGTTTGGTCCTTGAGAGAGGGCGAGGCCCGAAGGCCCGCGCTTCGGGGGCGAGGCTGAGGGCTGACCCCGGGGGGTTGAGGGGAGGGTAAATCACCGGCCCCTCCCGAGGGGGTCAACGTTGGGAGGTCATCTGGAGGCTCCTGCTTGATAGTGACGGAGGGAAAGGATGATACGGGAAGTAATGCCATCGCTGTATCTTGTCTCAGTTGGAACTTCAAGACGCCTCTCTGTCGTTCTGACCAGCACGGTGATGGCGTGTCCAGTACACGTCAAACAGTGTCACAGAGGCACCGCTAGATCGTGTGTTGCTTGGATGGACGTTGTACGCCGTAAAGTGCAGTGCAGAGTTTCCACAGGTTCCTCGTGCGCGGTGAAAAGGACTTTTCGTGTCAAGTGGTGAAAACTAAGAGACTTTTATGAGATTTCAAGTCATCAGAGAGACGACATCCCTGTGCTCAATGTGCCTTGTGAAACTTCAGTAAAACCTGTAAGAAAACAAGGAAATAACATTAAATGCATGCCTAAAATATACAACGAATGAATTAAATGATGGATAAATGAATGAATGAATGAATGAATGAATGAATGAACGAATGAATGAATGAATGAAATGTTACGGCCTGTCAGCCTTTATAGCCTATGTGAGACAATCGATCACGAAAACCACTAGTGTTGGTTAGAGTGAGAGCAAGTGAAGTCTTTATTTCCTTACATATTCGCCTCTTCCGAACTGCTTCGGGAGATGCAGTGGGTCAATTATTATCCTAAATCCACAGGGGGACCAAATTATGCACCAAAACCACTTTCAAATGTCTCACCAACCAATGAAATTCAACGCAATCCTATCCCACTGCCTAAATAGGAATAACGGTGAAGAGATCGTACATGCATCTGTGAAATGAAACAGAACTACAGTTGCTGAAGTCACCAGGCGTCGTAGACAACCTTC
>JAWQFJ010013456.1:12500-15000 GCA_034096865.1 Theodoxus fluviatilis | reverse complement strand
TCAAAAGTACCGAACCAGAATAAAGGCAAGAAGCAAGCAAAAATGATGCCACGAATCTCTCCTAATAATTATAAGCTTAGTAAGAAACAGACGACAAATTCAAGGGAGACAAATCATCTCGCACTGTGTGCAGAAAGGCGCGAATGGGTTAAGACAGGTTGTCGTGCAACGCGTCAGACTACACACACAACACGTGGACGCGTCAGATTACACAGACAGCACATAGACGCGTCATACTACATACACAGCATGAAGACGCGTCAGACTACGCACACAACATGAAGACGCATCAGACTACGCACACAGCATGAAGACGCATCAGACTGCACACACAGCATGAAGACGCATCAGACTGCACACACAGCATGAAGACGCATCAGACTACACACACAGCATGAAGACGCATCAGACTACGCACACAGCATGAAGACGCATCAGACTACGCACACAGCATGAAGACGCATCAGACTACGCACACAGCATGAAGACGCATCAGACTACGCACACAGCATGAAGACGCATCAGACTGCACACACAGCATGAAGACGCATCAGACTGCACACACAGCATGAAGACGCATCAGACTGCACACACAGCATGAAGACGCATCAGACTACGCACACAGCATGAAGACGCATCAGACTACGCACACAACATGAAGACGCATCAGACTACGCACACAACATGAAGACGCATGAGACTGCACACACAGCATGAAGACGCATCAGACTACACACACAGCATGAAGACGCATCAAACTACACACACAGCATGAAGACGCATCAGACTACGCACACAACATGAAGACGCATCAGACTACACACACAGCATGAAGACGCATCAGACTGCACACACAGCATGAAGACGCATCAGACTACGCACACAACATGAAGATGCATCAGACTGCACACACAGCATGAAGACGCATCAGACTACGCACACAACATGAAGACGCATCAGACTACGCACACAGCATGAAGACGCATCAGACTGCACACACAGCATGAAGACGCATCAGACTGCACACACAGCATGAAGACGCATCAGACTACGCACACAACATGAAGACGCATCAGACTGCACACACAGCATGAAGACGCATCAGACTACGCACACAACATGAAGACGCATCAGACTACGCACACAGCATGAAGACGCATCAGACTGCACACACAACATGAAGACGCATCAGACTGCACACACAGCATGAAGACGCATCAGACTACGCACACAGCATGAAGACGCATCAGACTACGCACACAACATGAAGACGCATCAGACTACGCACACAGCATGAAGACGCATCAGACTACACACACAGCATGAAGACGCATCAGACTGCACACACAGCATGAAGACGCATCAGACTACGCACACAGCATGAAGACGCATCAGACCACACACACAGCAAGAAGACGCATCAGACCACACACACAGCATGAAGACGAATCAAACTACACACATAGCATGAAGACGCATCAGACTACGCACACAGCATGAAGACGCATCAGACTGCACACACAGCATGAAGACGCATCAGACGACACACACAGCACGATGACGCGTCAGACGACACACACAGCATGAAGACGCATCAGACTGCACACACAGCATGAAGACGAATCAGACTGCACACACAGCATGAAGACGCATCAGACTGCACACACAGCATGAAGACGCATCAGACCACACATACAGCATGAAGACGCATCAGACTGCACACACAGCATGAAGACGCATCAGACTGCACACACAGCATGAAGACGAATCAGACTGCACACACAGCATGAAGACGCATCAGACTGCACACACAGCATGAAGACGCATCAGACCACACATACAGCATGAAGACGCGTCAAACTACACACACAGCATGAAGACGCTTCCGACCACACACACAGCACGATGGCGCATCATACTACACACACAGCACGGGGGCGCATCATACTACACACACAGCACGATGGCTCATCATACTACACACACAGCACGATGGCGCATCAGATTACACACATGGCACGTAGACGCGTCAGACTACGCATACAGCATGAAGACGCGTAATACTACGCACAGAGCCCGATAACGCGTCATACTACACACACAGCATGAAGACGCGTCAGACCACACACACAGCACGATGACGCGTCAGACCACACACACAGCATGAAGACGCGTCATACTACGCACAGAGCCCGATAACGCGTCATACTACACACACAGCATGAAGACGCGTCAGACCACACACACAGCACGATGACGCGTCAGACCACACACACAGCATGAAGACGCGTCATACTACGCACAGAGCCCGATAACGCGTCAGACCACACACACAGCATGAAGACGCGTCAGACTACACACACAGCACGATGACGCGTCAGACCACACACACAGCATGAAGACGCGTCATACTACGCACACAGCCCGATAACGCGTCATACTACACACACAGCATGAAGACGCGTCAGACCACACACACATCACGATGACGCGTCAGACT
>JAWQFJ010013456.1:2500-5000 GCA_034096865.1 Theodoxus fluviatilis | reverse complement strand
TGTGTGTGTGTGTGAATGCGTATATGTGAGTGAGAGAGACGCATGCACTCATATACTCATTCATGCACACAATCGAAATGAATATAAAAGCTCGTTTAAGGGGGAGAGAAGGAGGGAGGACGGGAGGGAGAGAGAGTGAGAGAGCGAGAAGAGCGAGCGAGCGAGAGAGAGAGATAGAGAGAGAGAGAAAGAGAGAGAAAGAGAGAGAGAGAGAAAGAGAGAGGGAGGAAGAGAGAGGGAGGAAGGGAGAGAGAGAGAGGGAGGGAGAAAGGGAGGAAGGGAGAGAGAGAGAGAGAGAGAGAGAGAGAGAGAGAGAGAGAGAGAGAGAGAGAGAGAGAGAGAGAGAGAGAGAGAGAGAGAAAGAGGTTTTTGCCAGGGAGGAAGAGAACAAGAGCAAACATATTTCTTAAAACATGTCATCTCTAACGCCCTTCAGTACTAACAAATTGAACAAAATAATTCTTGTATGAAAAAGATGGATATGAAACTAAACCATAATCACGACCACACACAAAAAAGCGCACAGTTTTCACCGAGAGTCCGATTCGACATAACAGACTATCTGCAACTTACCGCGGAGTTTGCGTGGCTGGTGTTGGTCACGGTGACTCAAAGTAATGGTGTTACAGAATGATCAGTCCTAAGATCTGTGGCTGGAATTATTCAGTGTCTCATGAAGCTGTGCCACGGTGCCAATCATTGCCAGCACCAGCGCGGTCTGGGACACAGTGGGGGATGAGGGAGGTGAAGGGCTGACACCTTGTCACAGATTGGACCGGATTATCGATCGCTCTGTCTGCCGGCAGATGTCATATCCTTTTTGTAACGTGTTTGTTCTCGAATCGAGTCGTGGGGGTAGCTGCACAATGTTTGCTCCCCATGTCTCTTTCAATATTTGAACACAGTTATCAAAATGTAGGCTGATATTTCAAAGGGGGAAAACAAGATGTTTGTAATCATCTGTCAACGTTATTATATGGAATGCTATTTCGTGTTTGTAAGTGCGATTGACGCAGATGAAAACCTGTTTCCTTTGCACTCTGTCACTTTGTTTCTGCATTCATAACACCTTTTTCATACATCTTTTTTGCTCAGACGAGGACAGCAAACTTGTGAAAAGTAAACTTTCCTACTCCTTCCAACCAACAGGGTCATTTTGCCTAGAAAACTCCGACTTAACTTTTCTTATGAGTTTGTCTTCCTCAAAATATGACGCATGTTGCCTTTCCCACAACTTGTGTTGCGTTTCTCTCGGGCAGTCTTTTTATGTCGTTTACAAAAGGGAGTTGTAAAAGGAACCGAAGCCGGTCAGTTCGGCGAGTATCAAATGTCACCTTCAGGGATCAGTCACTACACGCTTCTGGTCCCCTACTCACGGCCTCTTTTTGCGTTCCTAGATTCAATCCAGCGGGGCGATTTTCGCTTGGTTGCAAGAACAGCTAAAAAATGACACGACACTGATTCATCCAAACCACACCCGCACACTAATCACTTGACACGCATTTGGGATCACCTGTTTGTGTGACGTCAGCTTTTGTAAGAGGGGGGGCCGCTTGCTTTGCGTGGCTGCGTCGCATCCGGCCAAGTCGAGTCGTCACATTCCGTGTTCCCAGCGACGTCTGGTGGGAGGATAGTACGAAAAGATCTTCCCAGCATCGCCGGCAAAAAGTTGCTTGTGCTTTGCTGGTTGAGTTTAGGCGCCAGCGCCGCACGCTTCGAAGTCGTGGCCCAACGCAGTGAGGCGGGTAGGAGTTGAATTCCAACTCCGGCGTTCTGAACGCTGGGACTGTCAGACGCATGCAGGTCGTCCACCTACCCCGACTGCCCCACCCGCAATGAGCTGAGGACGAGTGGCACTCCTGTACCCATGAGGACCCGACCTATGGCTATAATCGAAATCACTAAGAATTAAACGGATGCAAGCCGGTGGCGCCTGAAAGCACCGATCAATTATTTACGCTTGGGCTGGGATGGGTCCCTCAATAATTCATGGTCCAGCATATTTAAACAAGTATGTTTGCCGAATGGTCTGGGCCAAATCGTCAATCCAATAAATTATTCACATCTACTTGCATGAGTCCTGGTCACCCAAGACACCCGTGCAATATCGTTGAAAGCTCCCAGCGTCGGACTCCGGCGTCCATTATTGAGGACTTGGATGCATTAGGGATAGATTTTGGGGCGGCCTCATCAAAGATTCAGGGCGGGTAAATCGGGCGGAAATTTGAATATTGACGTGGGCTCTGCGACAGACTAGAGTTGCAGCGGACTGCGACCTTGTGCCAGAGCACTGTCCGTGCGCCAATGACAAGGTCTACATTATGTACCAGCAGGGCCTGCTTTCCATCGATTCACATATTCCACCTCCTGAATCTTTGATGACCCCGTCTCCTGATCGCGGTCAGCCAGTGCTACGTAGACCCCAGAGAGAGAGAGAGAGAGAGAGAGAGAGAGAGAGAGAGAGAGAGAGAGAGAGAGGATGGGGGGGGGAACTTCGACA
>JAWQFJ010013441.1:30000-33308 GCA_034096865.1 Theodoxus fluviatilis | reverse complement strand
AAAGAGCCTCCCTTGATAATGCGTGTACAGGATGTACACCACACTTTATTGCGCACTTGCCTGTATGATAACTCATTCCGGTGTATACTGCACAAGCTTCCGCAGTAAACTGTCAACGTTTTATGTGAGCACTGTCAATGGTTCTTGTGTGTATTGCCAATGGTTCCACTAAAGCACATACTAGGGGCTATCCGGACACTTAATCACCTATCAATGACCCTCTGCTCCACCGAGGAAGCTCTGGCCGAGGAAGAACACCACATTAAAGGCGTGCTCAGCATCTTCGGCTATACCAAATAGGCATCGGCAATGCCCGGGAGTAAGAAGATCTATCCCCACCCTTCCATCAGGCAAATCACTCCGCGCCACATGCATGCCACCATTTCCTATGTCTGCGGTGTTACTGAGGCTCTGAGCCGCAAGACCAGCAATAATGACGTCGCTGTTCACTTCAAGTCCTACAACACTATCTGCAGTAGGCTTGTTATCCCCACAGACAAACAGAGAAATCAGTCTAGTCTAATGTGAAGTAGCAAGTAGATTGTGACAATATCAGAATTATGCACAGGCGGAACGGAAGGGCGCCCGAGAAAGAGTGGCTACCAGGGGTATTCGCCAGAGGGAAAGGGGGTCTTTCCAGGAACGGTGGTGTTTTTCTCAGTTGGATTGAAGGGAGATGATTTTTTTCTAACGTTTCACGTTAGGGGGTCTTGTGGGGGACGGGCGACATTTCTACTTGTGTGAGAAGCGGACTTTTTGGGGAGAATTTCGGATGAAGTTCTGGTGTTTGTTCTTGTGATAGAACGTGGTTAGAGTTAGTGGTATTTGGTGTTGTTTTGCATTTGTATGCGACAACGCTCGCGCGAATCTATTTCGCTCTAGCGTTGTTAACCATCTTGGTTTTGGTTTTATCGCTTGTGAATTTGTTGACATTTCACCACCTTGTTGACATTGCTTGCCGGCGCTGCCATCCACGCTCGAGTAAGTTGCTACTCTCGAGCGTGTTGTATTAAATTTGTTTGTTTATCCTTATCCCTGCTCGGTGTCTTTTATGGTTGTTGTTTGTATTTATTTTCCATTTACACAGTGCCTCCCAAGCTATGATGGTAGGGTTTAGTTTGTAAGCCCCTGCTAGTTGTAACTCTCCATCGAGTAATTGGTTTATTTCTTCGGGGGAGAGGTCAAACATCTAGTAACCCACGCAAAGTGCGCGAAACACCGCGAGAAGTAGATTGTGACAATATCAGAATTATGCACAGGCGGAACGGAAGGGCGCACGAGGAAGAGTGGGGAGCACCCACAAGGGTCGTCATCGGCGGTGAATATCTGAATCAGGCGGGCATGATTTCACAGAATACAGCGTCTCGGTGTGGAACGTGAGGCAGATTGGTTCCGCAGAGAGGTTATAGAGGCCATTCACATTGAAGCCTCCTGGCAATCGCTCGACAGAGACAGGGGGAGGTATATCCTGCTGACGTGTGAACGGAACACCAAGTCACCATTCACGTAAAGCGCTGAAGAAGCCTACGTTATCGTTTTGTGACTCGTGAAATGTCGATGTTGTTTGGCTGGTCGTGCTGAAAAACTTCGGTGACAAGGGGATTTTGTGTCTATCTCGTGCACCAAGACCCATTGATTCAAACATGATTTCACTGAAGTTGTGGTAAAAAAAACTCCTCGAGGCCTGCTCCGCTAGCTCAGTCATGGGCAAAGCCAAGCAAAATGTGCCACCAGAGGCTACTAGGATATGCAGAAGTTCACCACCCATTTCAGCGCTAACTTTGTGTCAAACCCAATGAGAGGAAGGATATATCTGCTAATTGAAGCGACATCCAGTTCGAACAGCGACAGAAAGCGACTCCTGTGTCTAGCAGTTTGTTGAAGCTGTGTCATAGACAGTACATACTTGGACTCGCAATGGCGCCAGCAGGCAAGGACCGACCAGGGCACAAGAAAGATTGGGCAGCGAGAAAGAGACGATGGAGGAAGCAGTGAGTCGAGAGGCAACTAAGGCACGGAAACTCTCTCCTTGATTCCAATGCCACGAGTCACCTCGCGAGGACCTGCACGCTGCAGTGCAGAGAAGATGGTAGGCCTGCTGAGATGGAAATCATGGAAGAATCTCCGAGTAATGTCCAGGTGCCTTTGCAGCACGTCTCGAGTGGACCCTAAAAGCTCCAAAGCCGATATTTCTAATGGAAGAAGGAACACTTAGTGGCTTTATGTCTACGACGCTGCGCCATGCCATATGATCTCGAAAGCGGAATCGCCGAAGCGATGTTTTTGTTGCTGTTGTTGTTTTGCTTTCTCTCACAGTTGCACCATTCCATTTCTGAATTTATGCAAGACTACTCAAAATGCCTGTGTGTTTGCTGTGGGATGACATACATGGATTCGATCAACTATAACAAAACATTAAATTGAAATCAAAATAATGAAACAAACATTTCGAACTTGTCTACGAAACATTCTTGCTGTCTCGTGTAAAGCAATGTTAATTAAGACGTATGAAGTCTGATCGCAGTACAAGACACAAGTATAGCACATGCACATATTTCAATACGGAAAATACGGTGAGGAAAGAATTCATTTGTGAAGTGCATGCATGCACCCTTCACACAGACGTCTCCTGATAATCTCTCACTCATAGGACTGATATCGTTGACCTTTCCTCACAGATTCTTCCTTACACTCTACAGCAACAGTCACGCAATATTTAATGTTCACGATTTGGGTGCAAAACAATCAAAATAATATTACTACTCTCACATTCGTCTGCTGGGTGAATATCTGTACTGACTGACTGACTTTACATAACTGCGTACATCATCCCTACCCGTATATATTCTAGAATATGATCAAATCACCCATGAGTAGGAAAAGTATACTTACTTATTGCGAGAAGAACAAGGAATATGAGCATGATGCCGGGGATGCAAAAAGGGACAGCTTGTGCAACGGTAAATCTCATTGTGCTCAGTGGCGCAAGATAGAGTGACGTCACAAGTATATCTACGTCATGAAGCATACATGCGTCTAAACACCACGCGCAGCTGGCTGTTGATTGGTCGCGAGACATCATCCATTTCGCGCGGTCTACTGATTACCAGGATCCACTGTATCCTGGC
Organism: Theodoxus fluviatilis; assembly: GCA_034096865.1. Lineage (NCBI taxonomy): Eukaryota > Metazoa > Mollusca > Gastropoda > Cycloneritida > Neritidae > Theodoxus > Theodoxus fluviatilis. Next base: position 30,180 of record JAWQFJ010013441.1, on the reverse strand, counting down.
GCGTTGCCTTTGATACTGACGTATTCATATATCAATGTTTTCAAAACGTAATTTTTTTCCAACCTTATTGAAATATTAATGCACATATGAGAAAAAGTATGGATAACTATTCCTAACACTGAACTTACTATATAAGTAATGCATTTGTTGAAAAGAACCGATTCTCTTGCAAACTGCACG
>JAWQFJ010013441.1:7500-25000 GCA_034096865.1 Theodoxus fluviatilis | reverse complement strand
GAGCACAAGTAATCCTTGAATGAGTCTTTGGGAATGAGAGTTGGCGTGGGTGACCCAACAGGAACGATAATCTCTGGAGCAGCGAGCTGCGTGTGATGCAACCCTGCTAAGACGGACCACTGTGTCCCCATCCCCCACCTCCAAAAGAATACACTGGTGCAGGCACACAGGGGGCACACGCACGCACTCACACACACGTTAGCCCGCACATGCTTCCACGAGATGTATCCCCGCAGATGCCCCGCACGCATGGCCGCATGCACACGACCCCCTCACCCTCCTTTCCACACGCCCCCCACCAAATCACTTCCGTCGGCTCACTCCGCTCTTAAGTGTACGCCCTCGTTTCCACACACATAAATACATGTCTCCCATTCTCACATTCACACACACACACATACACATGCGCGCGCATACATACACCCATATACACGCACGCACACGCACACACATACGTACACCTGCACGTGCGCGCACGTGCGAACACACTCCTGAACGCACATTTGCTCACACAGGCATACACGCACACACACACCCATACACTCGTGCGTACACTTCTCCCAATGACCTCATCTAACACGTGTTTTGTATATGTAAATGCTTGCGCGCGCGTGTGTGTGTGCTCATGCTTGTAAAAAGGATGTGTTTGTATGCGCGTGCGTTCGTGACTGTGTGCATTCGTAAAAATGCGAGGGGCATGTGTGTGTGTGTGTGTGTGTGTGTGTGTGTGTGTGTGTGTGTGTGTGTGTGTGTGTGTGTGTGTGTGTGTGTGTGTGTGTGTGTGTCCCTCTGGGTGTGTCCATGTGTGTGTGTGTGTTTGTGTATGTGTGTTTGTGTGTGTGTGTGTGTGTGTGTGTGTGTGTCCCTCTGGGTGTGTCCATGTGTGTGTGTGTGTGTTTGTGTACGTGTGTGTGTGTGTGTGTGTGTGTGTGTGTGTGTGTGTGTCTATGTGTGTGTTTATGCAAGCGTGTTTACATGTGTGTCCCCATGTGTGACTGTTTTGCAAGCGTTTGACGGTAAACGTGTTCTTGCATGTGCGGTAGTGTGCGCGCACGCTAGCGTGAGTTTGCATGAGTGCGTTTGCGTATGTTTGTGTTAGTGTGCATGTGTGTGTGTGTGTGCGCATGCATGTATGTGCGTGTGTGTTTTGTGCGTGTGTAAGTCAGCGTGTGTGCATATGCCTGCCTGCGTGCGTGCGTGCGTTCGTGTTAGGTGTCAAAGGGTTCACGTCATTGCGTCGGGTAAGTGGTTGGTGAGCGCTGCGTGTGGGGAGGGGGGGGGGGGGGGGTAGTGTGCATGCGCCCGTGCGTATGAGGTGAACATCCATGATGCACCTTCCTCTCTGTGTGACTGTGTGTGAATGTACCAGTATAAGGTGTACATCCATGATGCACCTTCCCCTCTGTGTGACTTGTGTGTGAATGTACCAGTATAAAGTGAACATCCATGATGCACCTTCCTATCTATGTGTGACTGTGTGTGAATGTACCAGTATAAGGTGAACATCCATGATGCATCTTCCCCTCAGTGTGACTGTGTGTGAATGTACCAGTATAAGGTGAACAACGATGATGCACCTTCCTCTCTGTGTGACTGTGTGTGAATGTACCAGTATAAGGTGAACATCCATGATGCACCTTCCTCTCTCTGTGACTGTGTGTGAATGTACCAGTATAAGGTGAACATCCATGATGCACCTTCCTCTCTCTGTGACTGTGTGTGAATGTACTAGTATAAGGTGAACATCCATGATGCATCTTCCCCTGTGTGTGACTGTGTGTGAATGTACCAGTATAAAGTGAACATCGATGATGCACCTTCCTATCTCTGTGACTGTGTGTGAATGTACCAGTATAAAGTGAACATCCATGATGCACCTTCCTATCTCTGTGACTGTGTGTGAATGTACCAGTATAAGGTGAACATCCATGATGCATCTTCCCCTCTGTGTGACTGTGTGTGAATGTACCAGTATAAAGTGAACATCGATGATGCACCTTCCTATTTCTGTGACTGTGTGTGAATGTACCAGTATAAAGTGAACATCCATGATGCACCTTCCTCTCTCTGTGACTGTGTGTTAATGTACCAGTATAAAGTGAACATTCATGATGCATCTTCCCCTGTGTGTGACTGTGTGTGAATGTACCAGTATAAAGTGAACATCCATGATGCACCTTCCTCTCTCTGTGACTGTGTGTGAATGTACCAGTATAGAGTGAACATCCATGATGCATCTTCCCCTCTGTGTGACTATGTGTGAATTCACCAGTATAAAGTGAACATCCATGATGCACCTTCCTCTCTCTGTGACTGTGTGTGAATGTACCAGTATAAAGTGAACATCCATGATGCATCTTCCCCTGTGTGTGACTGTGTGTGAATGTACCAGTATAAGGTGAACATCAATGATGCACCTTCCTCTCTCTGTGACTGTGTGTGAATGTACCAGTATAAAGTGAACATCCATGATGCACCTTCCTCTCTGTATGAATGTGTGTGAATGTACCAGTATAAGGTGAACATCCATGATGCATCTTCCCCTCAGTGTGACTGTGTGTGAATGTACCAGTATAAAGTGAACATCCATGATGCACCTTCCTATCTCTGTGACTGTGTGTGAATGTACCAGTATAAAGTGAACATCCATGATGCACCTTCCTATCTCTGTGACTGTGTGTGAATGTACCAGTATAAAGTGAACATCCAGGATGCACCTTCCTCTCTCTGTGACTGTGTGTGAATGTACCAGTATAAGGTGAACATTCATGATGCATCTTCCCCTGTGTGTGACTGTGTGTGAATGTACCAGTATAAAGTGAACATCCATGATGCATCTTCCTCTCTCTGTGACTGTGTGTGAATGTACCAGTATAAGGTGAACATCCATGATGAACCTTCCTCTCTCTGTGACTTTGTGTGAATGTACCAGTATAATGTGAACATCCATGATGCACCTTCCTCTCTGTGTGACTGTGTGTGAATGTACCAGTATAAGGTGAACATCCATGATGCATCTTCCCCTGTGTGTGACTGTGTGTGAATGTACCAGTATAAGGTGAACATCAATGATGCACCTTCCTCTCTCTGTGACTGTGTGTGAATGTACCAGTATAAAGTGAACATCCATGATGCACCTTCCTCTCTGTATGAATGTGTGTGAATGTACCAGTATAAGGTGAACATCCATGATGCACCTTCCTCTCTCTGTGACTGTGTGTGAATGTACCAGTATAAAGTGAACATCCATGATGCACCTTCCTCTCTCTGTGACTGTGTGTGAATGTACCAGTATATGGTGAACATCGATGATGCACCTTCCTCTCTCTGTGACTGTGTGTGAATGTACCAGTATAAGGTGAACATCCATGATGCACCTTCCTCTCTGTATGAATGTGTGTGAATGTACCAGTATAAGGTGAACATCCATGATGCATCTTCCCCTCTGTGTGACTGTGTGTGAATGTACCAGTATAAGGTGAACATCCATGATGCAAAATCCCCTGTGTGTGACTTGTGTGTGAATGTACCAGTATAAGGTGAACATCCATGATGCATCTTCCCCTGTGTGTGACTTGTGTGTGCATGTACCAGTATAAGGTGAACATCCATGATGCACCTTCCTCTCTCTGTGACTGTGTGTGAATGTACCAGTATAAAGTGAACATCCATGATGCATCTTCCTCTCTCTGTGACTGTGTGACTGTGTGACTGTGTGAGTGTGTGACTGTGCGACTGTGTGACTGTGTGACTGTGTGACTGTGTGACTGTGTGACTGTGTGACTGTGTGACTGTGTGACTGTGTGACTGTGTGAGTGTGTGACTGTGTGACTGTGTGACTGTGTGAGTGTTGCTTCAACGTCCATGACGTGCCAAACAAGTAAAAATCATCTTAAAAGGAGCCTCCGCAATTCCATGTTTACTATTGATATATAGATCACCAGCTCCTGGCAGCCCTATATCCAGTAGTCTCCCCTCCTGCAAGAGTGCATAGTCAGCTCCTGGCAGCCCCATATCCAGTAGTCTCCCCTGCTGCAGGAGTGCATAGTCAGCTCCTGGCAGCCCCATATCCAGTAGTCTCCCCTCCTGCATAGTGCATTGTCAGCTCCTGGCAGCCCCATCTCCAGTAGTCTCCCCTGCTGCAGGAGTGCATAGTCAGCTCCTGGCAGCCCCATATCCAGTAGTCTCCCCTCCTGCAGGAGTGCATAGTCAGCTCCTGGCAGCCCCATATCCAGTAGTCTCCCCTCCTGCAGGAGTGCATAGTCAGCTCCTGGCAGCCCCATCTCCAGTAGTCTCCCCTGCTGCAGGAGTGCATAGTCAGCTCCTGGCAGCCCCATCTCCAGTAGTCTCCCCTCCTGCAGGAGTGCATAGTCAGCTCCTGGCAGCCCCATCTCCAGTAGTCTCCCCTCCTGCAGGAGTGCATAGTCAGCTCCTGGCAGCCCCATCTCCAGTAGTCTCCCCTGCTGCAGGAGTGCATAGTCAGCTCCTGGCAGCCCCATCTCCAGTAGTCTCCCCTTCTGCAGGAGTGCATAGTCAGCTCCTCAGCCTCTCCTCGCCTATTTAAATCCTGTCTTTTGACAAGCAAATGTAGGCGAGCAAGCTTTGGCGTTTGATTATGTGTGAGGTGCAGTGCTGTGGTTTAATTCCTGGGAAGGAAGAACACTGGATTAGTATTATTATTCTTATCATCATCAGCAGCAGCAGCAGCAGCAGCAGCAGCAGCAGCTAGAGGGCAGAAGTCCGTCCAGCTCGTCAGATCTTCCTCCCTCTAACGGTCCGATTCTCCGGCCGCAGGGGCCAGAGGTCAGAGGAGAGGGGGGAGCTATGAGAGAGAGGTGTATGGGGAGCTGGGGTATAAGAGAGAGAGGGGTATGGGAGAGAGGTCGAATGCTGGTCGGTATTCACGTTATATACCCTCAACTGGGATTCGTGATGAATGCTTTGGCCAATGAGAACAAAGGAGAGTTGGAACATTCTAGAAGAAACCTTGTTGTTCCGCTACTCAGTTACTATTTCGGGGAGGTGATTCATGTTGGTTGCTCTGAGATATGCGGGGCGGGGGTTAGAACAAAGGAGGGTCTGAATATTCTGGCAAGTTCCTTGACTGTGAACAAAGATTTCACAACACATACTTTAAAACAATGACGCAATTCCTTACTAACAATGTTTTATATCTTTTATTTGCCTGTACTTGATAACACAGGCTTTAAAAAAACGCCACCCACCCACCTCTCACGTAGCACCCACACCCCCACAAACACACACACAAATAAAAGAAAAACAGCGCAATGCTGCGATAAAACTAGTGTAGAAGGGGTCAACAACCCAATACGAATGGCCTTCGATGTATTTCTGCAAGAGTGTAGGAAATACAAATCAACAGACAAGCAGACTGCATTGGTAAGCCACACATTAAGAACCAAACCTCCTCTCAGCTGGAGCGCAGTCAACATTTACCGATTTAGCAGAGACGAAAGCACACATCACCCCACCAGATGGGAAAATCCCTGCAACTTAAGGTGAACGGTACAGGGCTTCAAATTCGATGCAACTCGCAGCAAACTAAAACTTACTGCAGACGAAAACCGGTATTCCTTCATCTCAGTCATGGACTTTCTTTATTCACGTGCTGAACTGGCGTTATGAGATAACTTTTGTCTGTTTGCATCTGTGTGCCCATTAATTAATTAACAAAACGCACAAGAGTGGCATATCCTCGCAATGTGTATATCAAAGCGAAGTCTCTCCATTCCACAACGTATTTTTCGTCTTGTATCTTTGCGGAGAAGATTAATCAACCGGTAGGCCTACATGTGAGCAGTTGGTAAGATTCCGAACAGGCTGCCTTCACTGACTGTATTATTTTTAGATCTGTACGTAGCACAAAACAACGCCGTCCCATATGGTCAGAGTTCTTGCACAAAAAGTGCACGTACAGAGAGGACGAATATAAAAAAGTATGTGTAGAAATTAAGAGTCTCAAACTGTTATGTGAATTTTCGACATAAGATATACGGTCACTATCTACGAACGGGGAGGGAGGGAGGGAGGGAGAGAGAGAGAAAGGGAGAGAGAGAGAGAGAGAGAGAGAGAGAGAGAGAGAGAGAGAGAGAGAGAGAGAACGAATGAACGAACGAATGAACGAACGATTTTCATAAAACATTTTTCCCAATAATGCTTTTGGTACAAAAGCATTGAAAAAGCAATGCACTATTTGGGCATGCATTCACTCTATCCTGAATAAATGCCTGAAACTTGTTTTAGAGGAAAACCTTTTAATACACAACATTTTGCTAATTCACGCTAATGCTGCATCAAGACACTTAAAAAAAATACTCATCAGAGGTTTCCTAGGAGCGGTTCTAATACTAAGACTTGCAAAGAAATTACACTATTCATACACGCAATTTCATGTTCCAGAATAAATCACTAAAGCAATATTTCTTGGGGAAAATTGTTCTTTCACTAAACGCACAGTTTCACATAAAAATACAAAATGCATGTAAAACTATATCAAAACGTTTTCAGCACTGGTCTTGGCACCAAGACATTGTATTATTCAGTCATAAAGTCACTTTTCCTTATATAATTCATATACTTTTTTCCATTAAGGATTTAAATGAAGGAAGGCATGCCGCTTATGAAAATAACATCAACAGACAAGTTATGTACAGTCATGGGGAAAACATTGGGTAACCAAGTTAATAAAGTTTGTGGTCTTTCTTGTACCTAAGCTTCTGAGCTTTTTCCTTAGTTACCCTGGTCCTCTTCTCTGAGATTCTGGGGGGACAGGCTGGGCAATGGGGGGGACATGCTGGGCGCTGGGGGGACAGGCTGGGCACTGGGGGGACAGGCTGGGCACTGGGGGGACAGGCTGGGCACTGAGGGGACAGGCTGGGCAATGGGGGGGACATGCTGGGCGCTGGGGGGACAGGCTGGGCACTGGGGGGACAGGCTGGGCGCTGGGGGGACAGGCTGGGCACTGAGGGGACAGACTGGGCGCTGGGGGGACATGCTGGGCGCTGGGGGTACATGCTGAGCGCTGGGGGGACAGGCTGGGAGGTGGGGGGACATGCTGGGCACTGGGGGGACAGGCTGGGCGCTGGGGGGACAGGCTGGGCACTGAGGGGACAGGCTGGGCGCTGGGGGGACGTGCTGGGCGCTAGGGGGACAGGCTGGGCGCTGGGGGGACAGGCTGGGCAATGGGGGGACATGCTGGGCGCTGGGGGGACAGGCTGGGCGCTGGGGGGACAGGCTGGGCGCTGGGGGGACAGGCTGGGCGCTGGGGGGACAGGCTGGGCAATGGGGGGACATGCTGGGCGCTGAGGGGACAGGCTGGGCGCTGGGGGGACAGGCTGGGCAATGGGGGGACATGCTGGGCGCTGAGGGGACAGGCTGGGCGCTGGGGGGACAGGCTGGGCAATGGGGGGACAGGCTTGGCAATGTGGGGACAGGCTGGGCGCTGGGGGGGCAGGCTGGGCGCTGGCGGGACATGCTGGGAGCTGGGGGGACATGCTGGGCGCTGGGGGGACAGGCTGGGAGCTGGGGGGACAGGCTGGGCACCTGGGAAAACTAACTTTTGAGCAATAATGCAGAATGAATCTTCCTTTTCTGCAAAGTACAATATAAAAGCAAATCAACACTTTATCAGAAAGTGTTATATTAACTTGCTCTAATGTACTGCAAGTTTCAAATAAATGGTATAGAGTTAGAATGAGGGCTTCGAGTATGTGATAGGATCAGAGTATGTTGTAGGATCAGAGTATGTTGTAGGATCAGAGTATGTTATAGGATCAGAGTAAGTTTTAGGATCAGAGTAAGTTGTAGGATCAGAGTATGTGATAGGATCAGAGTATGTTGTAGGATCAGAGTAAGTTGTAGGATCAGAGTATGTTATAGGATCAGAGTATGTTATAGGATCAGAGTATGTTATAGGATCAGAGTATGTTATAGGATCAGAGTATGTTGTAGGATCAGAGTATGTTGTAGGATCAGAGTATGTTGTAGGATCAGAGTATGTTATAGGATCAGAGTATGTTATAGGATCAGAGTATGTTGTAGGATCAGAGTATGTGATAGGATCAGAGTATGTGATAGGATCAGAGTATGTGATAGGATCAGAGTATGTTGTAGGATCAGAGTAAGTTTTAGGATCAGAGTATGTTGTAGGATCAGAGTATGTGATAGGATCAGAGTATGTGATAGGATCAGAGTATGTGATAGGATCAGAGTATGTTTTAGGATCAGAGTATGTTGTAGGATCAGAGTATGTTGTAGGATCAGAGTATGTGATAGGATCAGAGTATGTGATAGGATCAGAGTAAGTTTTAGGATCAGAGTATGTTGTAGGATCAGAGTATGTGATAGGATCAGAGTATGTTGTAGGATCAGAGTATGTGATAGGATCAGAGTATGTTGTAGAATCAGAGTATGTGATAGGATCAGAGTAAGTTGTAGGATCAGAGTATGTTGTAGGGTCAGAGTATGTGATAGGATCAGAGTATGTTGTAGGATCAGAGTATGTTGTAGGATCAGAGTATGTGATAGGATCAGAGTATGTTGTAGGATCAGAGTATGTTGTAGGATCAGAGTATGTGATAGGATCAGAGTATGTGATAGGATCAGAGTAAGTTTTAGGATCAGAGTATGTTGTAGGATCAGAGTATGTTGTAGGATCAGAGTATGTTGTAGGATCAGAGTATGTTGTAGGATCAGAGTATGTTGTAGGATCAGAGTATGTTGTAGGATCAGAGTATGTTGTAGGATCAGAGTATGCTGTAGGATCAGAGTATGTTGTAGGATCAGAGTATGTTATAGGATCAGAGTATGTTATAGGATCAGAGTATGTTGTAGGATCAGAGTATGTGATAGGATCAGAGTATGTGATAGGATCAGAGTATGTGATAGGATCAGAGTATGTTGTAGGATCAGAGTAAGTTTTAGGATCAGAGTATGTTGTAGGATCAGAGTATGTGATAGGATCAGAGTATGTTGTAGGATCAGAGTATGTGATAGGATCAGAGTATGTTGTAGGATCAGAGTATGTGATAGGATCAGAGTATGTTGTAGGATCAGAGTATGTTGTAGGATCAGAGTATGTTGTAGGATCAGAGTATGTGATAGGATCAGAGTATGTTGTAGGATCAGAGTATGTTGTAGGATCAGAGTATGTTGTAGGATCAGAGTATGTGATAGGATCAGAGTATGTGATAGGATCAGAGTAAGTTTTAGGATCAGAGTATGTTGTAGGATCAGAGTATGTGATAGGATCAGAGTATGTTGTAGGATCAGAGTATGTGATAGGATCAGAGTATGTTGTAGGATCAGAGTATGTTGTAGGATCAGAGTATGTGATAGGATCAGAGTATGTGATAGGATCAGAGTAAGTTTTAGGATCAGAGTATGTTGTAGGATCAGAGTATGTTGTAGGATCAGAGTATGTTGTAGGATCAGAGTATGTTGTAGGATCAGAGTATGTTGTAGGATCAGAGTATGTTGTAGGATCAGAGTATGTTGTAGGATCAGAGTATGTTGTAGGATCAGAGTATGTTGTAGGATCAGAGTATGTTGTAGGATCAGAGTATGTGATAGGATCAGAGTATGTGATAGGATCAGAGTATGTTGTAGGATCAGAGTATGTTATAGGATCAGAGTATGTGATAGGATCAGAGTATGTGATAGGATCAGAGTATGTGATAGGATCAGAGTAAGTTTTAGGATCAGAGTATGTTATAGGATCAGAGTATGTGATAGGATCAGAGTATGTGATAGGATCAGAGTATGTTGTAGGATCAGAGTATGTTGTAGGATCAGAGTATGTTGTAGGATCAGAGTATGTTGTAGGATCAGAGGATCAGAGTAAGTTGTAGGATCAGAGTATGTTGTAGGATCAGAGTATGTTGTAGGATCAGAGTATGTTGTAGGATCAGAGTAAGTTTTAGGATCAGAGTATGTTGTAGGATCAGAGTATGTGATAGGATCAGAGTATGTTATAGGATCAGAGTATGTTATAGGATCGAAGTAAGTTTTAGGATCAGAGTATGTTGTAGGATCAGAGTATGTTGTAGGATCAGAGTATGTTGTAGGATCAGAGTATGTGATAGGATCAGAGTATGTTGTAGGATCAGAGTATGTTATAGGATCAGAGTATGTGATAGGATCAGAGTATGTTGTAGGATCAGAGTATGTTGTAGGATCAGAGTATGTTGTAGGATCAGAGTATGTTGTAGGATCAGAGGATCAGAGTAAGTTGTAGGATCAGAGTATGTTGTAGGATCAGAGTATGTTGTAGGATCAGAGTAAGTTTTAGGATCAGAGTATGTTGTAGGATCAGAGTATGTTGTAGGATCAGAGTATGTTATAGGATCAGAGTATGTTGTAGGATCAGAGTATGTTGTAGGATCAGAGTATGTTGTAGGATCAGAGTATGTTGTAGGATCAGAGTAAGTTTTAGGATCAGAGTAAGTTGTAGGATCAGAGTATGTTATAGGATCAGAGTAAGTTTTAGGATCAGAGTAAGTTGTAGGATCAGAGTATGTGATAGGATCAGAGTAAGTTGTAGGATCAGAGTATGTTGTAGGATCAGAGTAAGTTATAGGATCAGAGTATGTGATAGGATCAGAGTATGTTGTAGGATCAGAGTATGTTGTAGGATCAGAGTAAGTTTTAGGATCAGAGTATGTTGTAGGATCAGAGTATGTTGTAGGATCAGAGTATGTGATAGGATCAGAGTATGTTGTAGGATCAGAGTATGTTGTAGGATCAGAGTATGTTATAGGATCAGAGTATGTTATAGGATCGAAGTAAGTTTTAGGATCAGAGTATGTTGTAGGATCAGAGTATGTGATAGGATCAGAGTATGTGATAGGATCAGAGTAAGTTGTAGGATCAGAGTATGTTATAGGATCAGAGTATGTTGTAGGATCAGAGTATGTGATAGGATCAGAGTATGTTGTAGGATCAGAGTATGTTGTAGGATCAGAGTAAGTTTTAGGATCAGAGTATGTTGTAGGATCAGAGTATGTGATAGGATCAGAGTATGTTGTAGGATCAGAGTATGTTGTAGGATCAGAGTATGTTATAGGATCAGAGTATGTTATAGGATCGAAGTAAGTTTTAGGATCAGAGTATGTTGTAGGATCAGAGTATGTTGTAGGATCAGAGTATGTTGTAGGATCAGAGTATGTTGTAGGATCAGAGTATGTGATAGGATCAGAGTATGTGATAGGATCAGAGTATGTTGTAGGATCAGAGTATGTTATAGGATCAGAGTATGTGATAGGATCAGAGTATGTGATAGGATCAGAGTATGTGATAGGATCAGAGTAAGTTTTAGGATCAGAGTATGTTATAGGATCAGAGTATGTGATAGGATCAGAGTATGTGATAGGATCAGAGTATGTTGTAGGATCAGAGTATGTTGTAGGATCAGAGTATGTGATAGGATCAGAGTATGTTGTAGGATCAGAGTATGTGATAGGATCAGAGTATGTGATAGGATCAGAGTATGTTGTAGGATCAGAGTATGTTGTAGGATCAGAGTATGTGATAGGATCAGAGTATGTTGTAGGATCAGAGTATGTTGTAGAATCAGAGTATGTGATAGGATCAGAGTAAGTTGTAGGATCAGAGTATGTTGTAGGATCAGAGTATGTTGTAGGATCAGAGGATCAGAGTATGTTGTAGGATCAGAGTATGTTGTAGGATCAGAGTATGTTGTAGGATCAGAGTATGTTGTAGGATCAGAGTAAGTTGTAGGATCAGAGTAAGTTGTAGGATCAGAGTATGTTGTAGGATCAGAGTAAGTTTTAGGATCAGAGTATGTTGTAGGATCAGAGTATGTGATAGGATCAGAGTATGTTATAGGATCGAAGTAAGTTTTAGGATCAGAGTATGTTGTAGGATCAGAGTATGTTGTAGGATCAGAGTATGTTGTAGGATCAGAGTATGTGATAGGATCAGAGTATGTGATAGGATCAGAGTATGTTGTAGGATCAGAGTATGTTATAGGATCAGAGTATGTTGTAGGATCAGAGTATGTTGTAGGATCAGAGTATGTTGTAGGATCAGAGTATGTTGTAGGATCAGAGTATGTTGTAGGATCAGAGTATGTTGTAGGATCAGAGTATGTTGTAGGATCAGAGTATGTTGTAGGATCAGAGTATGTTGTAGGATCAGAGTATGTTGTAGGATCAGAGTATGTTGTAGGATCAGAGTATGTTGTATGATCAGAGTATGTTGTATGATCAGAGTATGTTGTAGGATCAGAGTATGTTGTAGGATCAGAGTATGTTGTAGGATCAGAGTATGTTGTAGGATCAGAGTATGTTGTAGGATCAGAGTATGTTGTAGGATCAGAGTATGTTGTAGGATCAGAGTATGTTGTAGGATCAGAGTATGTGATAGGATCAGAGTATGTTGTAGGATCAGAGTAAGTTTTAGGATCAGAGTATGTTGTAGGATCAGAGTATGTTGTAGGATCAGAGTATGTTATAGGATTAGAGTATGTTGTAGGATCAGAGTATGTTGTAGGATCAGAGTATGTTGTAGGATCAGAGTATGTTGTAGGATCAGAGTATGTTGTAGGATCAGAGTATGTTGTAGGATCAGAGTAAGTTTTAATGTTCGTTGCATAATTGTCGGGTCTAGAACGATGAGTAAACGTGAGCATATGAGCGAGCGCGGGTTGTTCGTTACAGTAACACTGATAGAACTGATTTCAAGCACTTGAGATGTGGGAATAAACTAAAAAATGATCACAAAGACTGCTGGGAGGTGTTGGAATCTCAGGTTTAGTATGAAAACAAACGTTTCGGGAGTAGCCCTTCATCCGTTTGACAAACAGCAAGTCTGAATACGAATAAATAGGCAACAGTGGTAGAAGAGTGCTCATAATTGATACAGGTAAAAAGTGCTCACAGTTAATATACGAGTTGTCAGTGCTATGCTGCAATTGCACATGCAGCACCATGCAAAACAAGCTAAAAGTTCGTCTTTACATTGATCGATAACATGCAAAATTGTTTGGAGTAAAACAAACTATACGGAAAGTCTCTGGCATGCTTAAGATAGCTCAGCCAGTGTAGGTTGAGCAAATAACAGGCAAGGATCGAGGGAAGAAATAAGCAGTATTTCTTTCTAAAATGTGGCCAGACAATCGTTAGAACAACTCAGACGACAGCGCTGAGTAAGGAAGACACCCAATTGTGTCCATGCAACAGAATAAACAACAATATAATGTGTCACTAAAAACGGCTCAGGCATCAGTGCTGAGTAAAATCTCTATACAGGGTCCAAATGCACTTTAAAAAGTCAGGCTTAAATTAGAAATGCTCAAACAATGCGTGCTCAGCGAATATCCGTTGGAGTTGATCACTAGTACAAACTAAGAATGTAAGGAGAGTGGACAAAAAGTAGGTCTTACTCCTCCAGACGAGCATACACTTAGAAACGAGTATTGTACCATGGTAGGAATACCGGGGCTACTCAGGGAGCACAATTTTACATGAGTTGGAAGGAAGGACCTGCGGTAAAATAAAACAGTGGGGAAAAGCACGGCTTCCTCCATCCCAGTCACTAGGGACCCTTCACAGAGGTAGTTTATTGTGTGGGACATGGAAAATAACCTGGGTGGTTTCTAATGGTGATTTATACGTGGATAAAGTATGAAGCGGTCCATGGGAGGGATAAATATATAAATAATTAAGATGATTTCACCATATAAATTATTGTCAAAGACTAGTGGGGCTTTAAAACGTGGGACATACGTTAAAAGTACTCAAGCAGTCTGCAGTGTAAGGGGGTGAGGGGGGGGGGGGGTGAGGGGGGGGGGTGGGGTGAGGGGGGGGGTGGCGGTGGAGGGCCGACGAAACACTGCCCACGCAAGGAGAGCGCTGGATGGTCACAGGAGTGTGTTGAGGCCTTGTGGAGCAGCAGTGCCGAGACGAAGGATGAGTGCGCCCTCCATAAACTTTCTGTGGGCAGCGTCATTGCTGGAGAGCAGGCAGGTTTCAGACCAGGTATGAGCACCACCGAACTGATCTTCAATCTGAGAGTCCTGTGTGAGAAACATCTACAACACCAACAAGATCCGTACCATGTTGTGACGGATCCCTCTTTCCCCCTTTTATCATTAAAATAATTTCCTTGAATGTTTTAAGACTGAAGCCTTTAACCTTTTCCTAACTGAGAGAGAAAAAACTGTCCCCTGTTGGATCTTAGTCTCAGAGAATCCTGGCACAACCTTTCTGCACTGGAGTTGTTTTTCTGGGTCGGATGCCACATGGCTGGTTTTGTATATACCGGACTTCCTGCGAGGTGGGGTGACCGATGTCCTTGAGCTTGTTTTTCAAAGCTTGCCTTGAAGGCGGTTTTTCCTGCCAAGTCAGCTTTCTGTCCAAGAGTTTTGCGCATGCGTGAAAAGGGTTGAGGTGTTTCAATAAAACTACATTGCATGCCCAATTTTAATCAGTTAGCGGAGGGACAGGGTGCTGGAACGGACGCACTGCCCAACGAAGCTGCTCCGTGTTAATCCCAAGGCACGTAAAAGACGCTTGGTACTGATGCCCCATCCTTGTCGCCCAAGTAAGTACGTTTGGCCTGAAGTATATATCCCCATGAGTCGTCAACGAGGGGAATAATTCCCACTGTGGAATCAGGTCTGGCGAGAATTGCAGTACTCCTGCCCTAAGTTTGACCCACGCGCCAATCCTCCCTCCCTGGAGTGAAGCTGCCCGGCTATCCCCGAGAGATCACCGCCTCCCCAGAAAAATTCGTCTGCTGGAAACCACACCGTCCCTCTGGGCAGCGCTGGAGCCGAGCTAGCCTGCTTGGCCGCTCGCTCACCCCCAAGAATTTCGTCTGCATTAGCGCTGTGTTGTGGTTGTTTCTGCCCTTTGCCCGAGAGCGCATAGGAGCAGTGATTGATGGCCTTTGTTCTCGGTCGAGAACGTGTGATTAGATTGTGAGTCCTCAAGCTTAGTTATGAACTTCATCGTTGGAATTACTAAGGTACAGTGAATACGTATTTTGAACTGTCTCTGAATCTAAAGAACTGAACTGTTGAACTCTTTTATCCCTAGAAACATTGAACAATTATTAGATGCTTGAAAGCCACAAGGGGGCGATTGATCGATTATCTGCGTTTCTGATTATTAAATACCTTTTCTTAATTGTCAAACCTGTTGTCCTCCTGTTCCTTTGCATGTGCATGACAGAGATTTTGATTTATTTTAATTGTGCGTTCCTTCTCCCCAAGCAAATCCCCTAGACACAAGCGCATATATAGCGCCGAGCCTGTGTTTTAATAAACACAAGGGAGGAGAAACGTCACACATGTCTTTATAGACTTTAAGAAAGCATTTGACAGAGTCTGGCATGCTGCGCTGTGGGCCACAATGAGAAGCTACAACATCAGCTCCAAGATCATCAAAGTCGTCGAACATCTTGATGACAGAACGAACAGCGCAGTCCTGTTCAATGGTACCACAGGCGAATGGTTCAGGACAACGGTCGGAGTCAGACAGGGAAAGTTCACTGCATTGTAATTAAACAGTTTATCAAAGTATTCTTTCCACATTTATATGTGTATATCAGGTAGATTTATCCTATTCCCGGATTTATTGCGTTTTATTAACCATAATTTTTCGGAATTGTTTACGTTTTCTACCAAAAAGGTTCAGAGAAAGAGAGAGAGAGAGAGAGAGAGAGAGAGAGACATAGAGAGAGACAGAGACAGAGACAGAGACAGAGACAGAGACAGAGACAGAAAGATAGAGACAAAGAAACAGAGACAGAGAGAAAGACACAGAGAGAGGGAGAGAGAGAGAGAGAGAGAGAGAGAGAGAGAGAGCGAGAGAGAGAGAGAGAGAGAGAGAGAGAGAGAGAAATTCAAAGGACGAACACCACATGAAACTATCATTATGAGGTTTCTCAGGCACCCCCATCCAAGGTACAATCCTGACTTGTATGACGATACATATACTTCAGTGGCAGCCACTCGTCAAGCATAATGAAGAACACAATAATTTCTAACGGTTTTATTCTCACGAAAGAGAGACAACACACTAAGAGGCAGTAGCACGTCTCCTGTTATCTGTAGACCCGAAGACATCGTTTTGTGTACTGTACTTCATCAAAAAAATACCGATAGTCCTAGTGCAGATTCGAACACTGGACCTTTGGCAACGGGCTTTGGACTACTTTCTAGGTGTCTGTTGCGACCTGCATCCCTAATCTCAAACCACGTGACCAACGCTTGTCATGCTTGCTCGTCCTCAGGTGACCCAACAAATGTATCACATGCCAAGTTTAGGACGTATCATGGGACATTACTAGCGACTATTAACGAGTACGTGTACATTGTCAAACGCTCACAACCCGTTTCATTCAATTGGTTAGTTCTGCTTAGCGTTTTTGGGCAACCTGATAAAGCGTGCATTAACATTGTGTAGTGATTCAAGGCTCTGCACATCGATGGCAATTTCCCTTCACGCTATGTGAAAAAATAGGACATTCCGGCATGATCCTCTTTCGGTCTCTTGCCAAACAATAGATAGTTCTGACGGATCTGATGACCTGGTCATATCAGGTGTGACACAGCAGTTCAAGTGGACAAGCCCGAGCTGCCTGGTGTAGGCGGTTCTGTTCGCCATATTGTGAGGTAGGTTGAGCTTGTGAAGTAGAAAGGTTTCATCGCTTCTACTTCGTTCCCGTTCGTACCCGTCGCAGTTTGGAGATAAAGATCTTTGCATGTGTACATTTTATTCAGACATTCTATGCTCATCAACTATAGATCCTGGAGGTTTGTCCTCAGAAGAACCCATGCTTTTACAACGAAAAAAGAGGAGTGTATACCTAGAAATTTATGAAAGAAAGGAACACGGGAATGAATAGCTTTGAATGGTGTCACTGCGGCAGGAAAGCCCGCGAGACTACGAGACAGGAAGTACCTTTTCATCACAGATACTGTTCACTGCCAGATTTTTCATAAAGCAGATATCTAATTCTATGAGAGTTCAGTACCGACGTAATGATGTGCACACAGGCATTCTTTTCTGCTTGGACAGTTGGTCAGGAACTCTTGATTGGTGTCCATGCCTTCAACACCTAATGCCTCAATGTATCAATGTTTGCCAACAGAGAAGTACACAAACCCCAGAGAATGAAAGGCTTAATCGTCGTCCATGCCTGCCTGCTGGCAGTAGTGGTGAGCACTGCACATGTCTACAAAGACTGGAACGTGAAGAAAGCAGGGGTCTTGGAAATGCAGCAAGAAGGTAAAGGGAAAGGTGCTCTTTTTTATATTGCGATTTTTCACCCACTAATGGATGCTCAAACCGCAGTATGTATCTTCCGAGGTGTTGTCAGTTTAAAGTATTTCCATTTACATTGACATTTTTGTGACCTTGACCTATGAGAAAGACTAATGATAAAGGTATGCTTTGAATGGTCTTACAACCTACTAAGTTTGTGGAAAGTTTGGTGGCAATGCAATGGTCAG
>JAWQFJ010013440.1:0-15188 GCA_034096865.1 Theodoxus fluviatilis | reverse complement strand
GATTCACATCGATTTTCAAACCCAGCATACATGGAAATCTACCATCTCGTTATTCGGACTCAAACAAGTGGTTGACATAGCCACAAGAGTGACCCATGACTCATCCACTCTCATAGACCATATATACACAAACACTGAAAATCTCTTGACAAGTATACAGGTACCTAAATTAGGGATAAGTGATCACTTTCCCACACTATGCTCCCTCTCCTGTAAAGTCAAAAGAAGTCCAAAGAGAACGCACACTACTATTCACTATCGATCCTTTAAACATTTTGATGCTGATTCATTCCTTGACAATTTAAAACAAATGCCATTTCATGATGTCCTCAACTATTCTGACCCTGACATGGCCCTTCATTTCTGGTATGACCTATTTCTCCAAACTGTAGAAAGACATGCTCCTATGAAACAGAAGAGAGTCAAGCATTTAAAACTCCCACCTTGGCTTACCAACGAAATCATGCAGGCTATGAAAACGAGAGATAGACTTAAAAAAGACAATGATATCCCGGCTTACAAGAAGCAAAGAAACCGTGTCAAGACTCTGGTTCGAAATGCAAAAAAAACTTATTTTCAAAGGCTAATTGAAAACGGCAATGACACATCAATGTTATGGCGCGGAATTAATACCTTCATACGAACTTCCAAAACAGTCTGCAACATACCTCCAACTATTAATACTGAACAATTCAACGAACACTTCACGACAATAGCTGATAAAATCCATGCAAAATCGACTAAACACACTCCCGGTCTATCAAGGGATATTGTTCAACGTATTGAGGATTTCTGTAATGAAAGACTTCCTCATGATGCTGCATTCCATATTCCTACTGTCACCTCACATGAGGTGATGCAATACATCTTTAACTTTCAAGCAAACGATCCACGGACCTTGATGGCATCAGTTCTCATTTACTAAAAATTTCGCTCCCCGCCATACTGCCTTCATTGACACACATTTATAACTTGTGTACAGTACAACCCCTCTTTTACGACTTCCAAAAAACCTGTGAAAACCGGTCTTAAAAGAGGGGGGTCTTATAAGAGGGGTGAGTGTTCACAACAAATGCCATTCAATAAGTTTCAAACTGCAATGACCCAACTCTTTAGTCTTTGCAAAATATAGACATTTAATGGTCATAATCAATCAAGCCAATAACTTCAGCCAAAATTGTTCAGTTCATGACTACACATTAATAAATGAATAAATATATACATAGCACATCAACATAACGCCACATGGGCATTTTCACAGAAAGTGAACACACATACAACTCTGCAAATTAAACAAATTAAAGGAAACCACATGAAGAAACCACCACCTAAAAAAAACTAAAGAATGGATAATGAGAGATTAGCATTGTTCAGTTCATGTCCACAATATAGTCCACAACACAACCTAATCCTGTTCATTTGGTGGGCAAGTCTGTGCCACTGCAGGTTTGCCTGACAAAAAAAATGATGAAATTGTTCTCTGAGGGAGGTCACTCTTTGCCTTCAAACACTTTCTCTCAATCTCAGTCTGTAAACCAGACAGGAAATCAGCTGCATCAGGAAGGCCATTAGCAAGAGCATATCTTGCCAGCGCATGTGCATAACCAGAGGCGGTTTTGCTGTCAATAATAACATGAGGTGATTGTTCATCTTTCTCCTCACATTCATCAACACAAGGTTCACTGGCAGACTCCACCTTGTCAACATCCAAACTTTCCTCTGGGCAAGTCTGGAGATCAGCATCACAGTCCGCAAACTCTTCCATAGTGACACCATTCAAGAGGGTCTCAGCGCCATGATCATCAAGTGCATCTTCATCAGCTGCAGCTTCTGCCACACACTGCACTGCACCTAAAACACACAAAAAAAATTTTTGCTCTGTTTATTTGTGTGTGTTTTTATGCTGAGTGAACGTCTTGTGCTGTATTGCTGAGAGAAGGAGAGAGACAGAGACAGAGAGAGCAGGAGAGAGAGTGAGAGAGGAAGAAACAGAGTAGGATCATTAAACTTTTAAACTGACCTGTTGCAACAGAGAATCCGCAACTCTCAAAGCACCTTGAGATTGTGGCAGGCAAAAGCTTGTTCCAGGACTTCTTTAACCAGAACACTGCATCCAGAAGATCCACAGACTTGACCAGCTCTGGTCCTGTACTTGTTCCGTCCTTTTCCATTTCGAACAGCAAATGGCGTAGAAGAAACTTTCTGTAATTCAGCTTGACAGCCTGAATGACACCAGGGGCGGGTTTCAAAATAGGTAGTCGATCTTGGTCGCAAGATCTTGCTTCGCAGTAAGAGCTAGCTAAAAAAGAAACTACCCAACGTGACGAAGTAATGCGCATGCGTAGACGTCACGACAAGAGGTGAACTGGCCACATTTCAATGGCCGACGTGTTGCCGGTTCATTCAGAAAACGCTCTATTTCGAGATACTAGCAACCCATCCAAAGAAAATAGAAGCCATGCACAGCATTAATTTATCAAAGGTGTATGTTCAATGCATTAATAGATCGTGAAACCTCCTACAGTTTACACATCGAATGCAGGTCAACGCATCCACGACGAACTTTTGTCTCGAATCTTAAAAGCTAGGCACCTCTCAAGCTGCCTCGCTCAATCTACGCTCGTCTACGATTGGCTCGATAGCAAGCAAAGAATGAAACTGCCCATTCGGCGAGATCTACGTAGATCTACCGAGATCTTCGCATTTTGAAACCCGCCCCTGCATCAAGAGGCTGAAGCCTGGAGGTTGTGTTTGGAGGTAGCCTTTTGAAGGTCACATGAGAGAGAGCAATTGGTTGGTGGGCTGAGCAGTTGTCAACGAAAATGAGAATGCGTCTGTTTTGAATTCTCAATTTGTTGTTCAGTTTTTGTGCCCACTGTGTGAATATGGCTGCTGTCATCCAAGCTTTCTTGTTTGAGTAATAGTCCATGCCAAGAGAAGCCATATCAATGCGCTGGAAACACCTGGGCTTAGCACTGCGCCCAATGACAAGAGGTTTCAGTTTTCCCCCACAGGCACTTGCACAAAGCAAGACTGTCACTCTCTCCTTTGAAATTTTCACCCCAGCAGCATCATCCTTTCCCTTTTCCACCATTGACTTCGATGGCATGGCTCTAAAGTACAAACCGGTTTCGTCGGCGTTGAACACATTTTCCGGTAGAAAACCAGCGCACAAATCAGGGAGTCTCTTTTTCCAGTCATCTACAGTGGCACTGTCCACCTCTCCTCTCTCACCACTGAGGCAAGCAGCCTGCACATTGTGCCGTTTTAACCACCGATCAAGCCAGCCATTTGATCCAGTGAAATCATCCAACCCCAGCTCCACCGACAAAAGAATTGCCTTCTCTTGAATGAGTTTTCCAGTCACTGGTATTTTTCTGGCCTAGCATCGCAAAACCACTCCCAAACACGATCATTTACTTCACTGAAAGTACATTTTCTTACTTTGGCGTACTTCCTGTCGCCACGATCTCCATCTTTCCAGCGAGAAAGAATTGACTCTTTGTCCTTGATTATGCCTTGAATTTGTGTCTTTCCAACAGAAAGGGACTTTGCAATCGAAATAGCACTTTCTCCCGAATTGCTTCTTTTCACAACATCAACTCTTTGCTCTAGAGTCAAAGGAGTACGTTTTCTTTTTCCGAGCAATGATGAACGACCTGCTTTCTCTGCCATGATTTTCTCATTGCGCGCGCTTTCTCGTTCTCGCGCGATTTGACTAATCGACGTCGTCTGCTGCTCCATGAAAATGCTGACTACGTGTATCCAAACGTTCAGCGGATTTATTTCAATGATTAAAAAGAGTGCGATCTCTCGGTCGTAATTTGGACATTTTTGTTGAAAAGTCGTAAAAAGCCTTTAAAGTTCGGTCGTAAACCGCGTTAGAGGGGGAGTCGTAAATGAGAAGGCAAGTAAATAAGGAAAACAACCCGTCAGAAAAATTCTGGTCTTTAAAGAGGGGTAGTCGTAAACAAGGGGATCGCATTTCAGGGGTTGTACTGTATAAGAAACAGTATCTTCCCGTCTCGTCTTCAGCAGGCCAAGGTCATTCCATTGCCTAAATCTAAGACTGCTTCAGTACCCGATGATTACCGTCCCATCTCAATTTTGCCTCTTATCTCCAAACCACTAGAAAGACACGTTCACAAACATCTTTTCTCGTATCTTGACCAATTTGACTTATTATATCAATTGCAATCCGGCTTTCGCTCTCATCACTCCTGCCAAACTGCTTTATCCTTCCTGGTGAATGACTGGCTATCAGCTATAAACAACCGTGAACTGTCTGGTACCATTTTCTTGGACTTGAAAAAGGCATTTGACCTAGTTGACCACGAAATTCTCCTTGATAAACTCTCGATGTACTTGAAAAATCCAACATCAGTCTCCTTCTTCCGATCATACTTGACGCATAGAAGCCAATGTGTCTATGTCAACGGGTCGTATTCCTCGAGACGATTGGTAAAGTCAGGGGTTCCACAAGGCTCAATTTTAGGTCCATTGCTCTTTAGCTTGTATATCAATGATCTACCATTGAGTATATCAAATGAAAGTATCAAATGCACTATGTTTGCAGATGACACCATTATCAGCGTAAGCGACAGAAGCATAAACTCCATCCAATGCACCCTGAACGTTACCCTTGATGATTTACAAAAATGGTGTTCATCAAATAGAATGGTCATAAACTCAAAAACCAAGTGCATGATCCTAACTACAAGACAAAAACGTCAACGACAATCCCTAACCATCAACCTTATGCTAGAAAATGAAATCATTGAGCAAGTTTCTGAACACAGAGTGCTAGGCATAATTGTTGATGAACAACTAACTTGGGAACAACATGTCAATTCCTTATGCAAAACTATTGCTAAGAACATTTTCCTTCTCTCCAAACTGAGGCATTTTGTCACCACCAATGCATGCATAATGTTTTTTCACGCACACATAAATTCCCATATTAATTTTGCATCTGTAGTATGGGATGGCTCTATGGCAGTGCACTTGAACAAGATTAAATCACTGTACAGACGAGCTGCCAAGGTTACCATTTCCGACTCAACATTGTCTACGGATGAAAAGATAAAAAATCTTGGCTTACTACCCTTCCAAAAACACCTCGTCCTCAATAAATGCATCCTTATGCACAAAATTGCTCATTCACAAGCACCAAAGTATCTTACTGATCTCTTCATTCGTCCCCAAACAAGCCATTCACTATCTCGCAACACTTTCATTCTACCACAACCTAGAATAGACATTTTCAAAGGCAGTATTACATATTCAGGTGTTATGATATGGAATACACTTCCATTGCACCTTAGGAACAATACTTCCTTGACGTCTTTTAAAGCATCCATACGTGATTATCTATTCAGATGATCTCACTTCTGTCGCCTGTACATATGACACGTATTGCTTGATCTTAAAGACTCACTGAGCTGACAGCTGTCAAAGACATGTACTAAAATCTTTGTCATTGTTGATCATATTCTTCATATATCTTACCAATTGTTGTACATGGATTAGCTACTGTGTATTTTGTGTCTTAATTATCAATGTTTTCATTTCTTTATGAGCAAGGACAATTTGTAAGAAAGGCAGAAATGCCTAAAATTTCATCCTTGATAAATGAGGCTGTGCCAAAACGTGCTGGGGGGGTGCTTGGACATTTGTGACAAAATAAACCTTTTCAGTTGATTATTTTTTGTGTTTGAAGTGATACTTTAGTCTTTGATGAACACATTTTTGTAATAAAAGAATGGTTTGTGCATTTGGGAAATGTGTACTGTTTGATAATATGCCATGATACGCTAATTTTGAGAAAAGCCACATGTGCAGCAAAACTGACCACAGAAGCCATTAATATCATTTCATACAACTGGTGTTGATTTATTTCTAGTGAACAGACCCAGCAGAAGCATTATCAGTCTTTAAAAGTACATTTGGAGCCAAATCTTGAATGCAGCGTCACGTAATATCGCAAGACGCTCAAAAATCATAAAAGTCAAAACTGATACTTTCTGCTGAGTAACCACAAGAAGTATAAACAATTAAATAAAATATAACACTTCAACAGAAACACTGACAGATGATAAACATATCCCTAAAAGTGTTTAAAGTTTGCTAAAACTAGTTAAACATGTTGCTGTACCGGTCACGTGTTACAAAATGTTGATGGACATGAAAATGTTCATAATATTTGAAATAACAACCAGAATGTTATACATTCACTAACTTTTCAGTTACAATCTAAAGATTGGGTTATTTCTGGAGTATGGAAACAGAAACAATAGCAAAACATGTTCAAAGCAAGTCATAACAGCATTCTACCTGTCACGTGTTACACTGTTGTCAGTGGACATGAAATCATTCAAAATGTCAAAAATGACAACTATAATATTAAATAAACCTTTTGGATACAGTCATATTTTGAAGATTAGGTAATTATGGAACATCAAAACACACAAAAAAGTAACATCATGTTCAAAACAGGTCAAATCTGCGTTCTACCTGTCACGTGTTACATGGAGTCAGTGGACATGAAATCATTCAAAATGTCAAAAATGACAACTATAATATTAAATAAACCTTTTGGATACAGTCATATTTTGAAGATTAGGTAATTATGGAACATCAAAACCCACAAAAAAGTAACATCATGTTAAAAACAGGTCAAATCTGCGTTCTACCTGTCACGTGTTACATGGAGTCAGTGGACATGAAATCAATCAAAATGTCAAAAATAACTACAATATTCAAATAGACATTCAGAATACATTTTTAACCTAAAGACTAGGTACATATAAAACATTAAAATGCAATCAAAAGTAATATCATGTTCAAAACCAGGTCAAAATAGCGTTCTACCTGTCTTGCGTTACGCTCTATAGCTGGACAGGAAAAGATTCAATGCACTCAATTAGAATCTGATTATCAAACAGCAAATTATAAAAATTTTAATCTTAATGGTATGTGTTAGAAAACATGGCTTGTTTTCTTTTCAAAACATATCTTATCCTAAATAGCAACACAATGAAACAGGAAAAGGGTATACTTGACAAACATTGATACCATGTCAAAACAACAAACACAATATGGCACTATCATGAAATCTTAGCCTTCAAGGCAAAGTCATTTAAAGAAGTACAGCTGGCAGCAGTTTGTAGACCGCTTGGTGTCTATTTCAATGTTGACTTTCTTTGATTTGCACAGGAAAACCAGCATATCCTCCCAATATTCTTCTGGGCAGCTGTCCCAAAAGAAGAAGTCCTCGGCCTGACACATGAACCTCACATACACTTCGGATGTTTCACACCCCAACACCTGCAACACAAAACAACCAATAACTTTCTGTTTCTACTGGCAAAAACAACAGAAAATATTCAGATTTGAAAAGTAAAATCCAAGATTGTCAAGGTTCTCAATTCAATCAAAAATGTAATTGGTTGTACGTAAACTCCTTGCAAAATCATAATTAAAAAAATAATCTTCGATTCTTTTTTTTTCGTTGTTGTTGGGGGTGGGGGTGGGGGATAAAACAGTCCCATGAAAATATTCCTTCAGGACCCCTGCTAACCCAAATGCATTTTTTCAGCTTTGGCTACAATCGTTACAAGGGCATAAACGTCTCTTCCTAAATTGTTACACTGACATGAACGTGTCCTCCTGAATCGTAACACGGATATAAACAGAACCATGTCTGAGATCAGTGATTTCTCCACATTTGGTCACTAAAAACCCGCGGGACAAAAACTGGCCAGAGGATTGTATTTTTCTTCCATCATATTTGCCTCCCAAAAGTAGCAAGCAGTTATTATAAGCTAATTCAATTCGCAGAGAGAAGAATTATCTGTAAAACGTAACAACAGGTCACGCGTAACACCTTGCCCTGAGCAGACAGTAAAATATTTTCTTACCTTTTCGGATCGTCGTCTCCATAATTCACAATCGAATCCACAGACCGGAAATGCCGTAGAAGCAAAGCTAGTGGTTTCCACGCTTTCGTATCAAATGCTCGCGAACTTCTTTGTGAAAATTGCAAAAATAACGAAATTGGTCAAACGTAACATTCGGACATTAAACTTCATCGTTTTGTTTTGCTGCAAGATATAATAACTTCGCAGATTCTGACTCAAATGTAACACACTGCTTTTATTTCCTCGAATACGAAACTATCGTTTTCATCCAAAATGGATGCCATTCAAAGCACCAAGACCGACGAAATCGAATCTGTAAACATGTTGGTCTGCGGACATGAGCCCTTCGAAAAAAACGGCTATTTACTGAGCGATATTTTCGGTAAATTCTGGTTCTAATTACGATTGTTGCACATTCTACAACGAGTTGCATGCTTAGACTGTTTGAAATACGCAGATTAAAACCGATGCAGTGATGCAGATCATGAAAAATCGAAAGTTTCCAGAGGACACCAAAATGTCCTAAATGTTTTGGGGCCGTTTCCGGTGTATGTTTGAAACATTTTATTCTTTTATTTGACATTCACAACAGCAACAAGCTTAAAAACATTAAAAAAGCATTCATCAAACTTCCCTTTTCAAAGCACAATGCATGTAAACATGTTGGGGTAATCCAGTTAATTAGACTTGCTTTCCAAACACACATGGGGTCCGAAATGGCACCTTTTGGCACAGCCTCAAATAAAGAATCAATCAATCAATCAATCTCTCTCTCTCTCTCTCTCTCTCCCTCCCTCTCTCCCTCCCTCTGTTCAGTTGCTAAATTCCATGTGGTGTCCTAACAATCTCAACACACGCGTTTTCTTCCTACTATATGTCATTATGTGTATGATTCAGAGATGCAACCTTCTTTGCTGTATGCCTCAGAGTTGTGGGGACTAGAAAGAAGACAGCCACAATGTATAGAAAGGTCTCACCTGTTTGCATGCGAACGGTTTTTAGATGTTGATGTAAAACCCTCCAGTACTATGTGTCAGGGTGAAATGGGTAGATATCCACTATCTATAAACTCAACTGTACATGCAGTGAAATATTGGCTTAAATTATGTAAGATGCAATGGAACAGGCTGCCAAAGCAGGCTTATTTAATGTTGCAAAGAGAAGGTGTCACTGCAATGTTTAGCTGGACAAAATCAATACAGCTTTGTTTTGCATCACTCAGTTAAGAATACTTATAGATGAAAGATGGCACTAACAATGATAGTGGTTTTATTCAATCACTTAAACGGAGACTACACTATTGTTATCAACATGATTGGAACTCAAAAATCATGAGTAGCGATTGTTTTACTCAATGCAGTTCCCTTAAAAGAATATTTCAGTGCAAAAGGTACCTAAATTTTATAAATATTAAAAAGTTCAGGAATGCATTTGTACATCATATCCATGAGATGTTTAGATCAAAGCCCCAATAGTGACTGTCCACTCTGAAGAGAAATTCAGGACAAATATAATTTTCTGTTGCACTGCTATGTATATAACAACATCAGAAATATATCCTAAAATGTACATGTATTCAAAAACTAAGAAATGGAAATGTAGCACAACTATTGGATGGGGATGACTGTAGAAAAATCAGTGATGTTGCTATGTACATACATTATACATACATTATACGTACAAACATTGTATGAAGAAGCAAGAACGGTCTCAAAGCAAAACTAGCATGGGCAGTGAACATGCACTGCAGGTGAGAGGACCTATTCTGGTGACAACCAACTTGTAATAACCCTATGCTGTATTTTAATGTTGTGTTTTATTGATAATGACCAAGCAACCAGAGAATGCACTTCAAAATGCATATATAGTCTTGATTATCTGTTGTCTGAACTCTTTGTTTTGGCTTTTAGTTGCCCCATGACATCCATGCTTGGATATGTATATTTTAATGCAAAGATATGTCATCAGTCTTAATGCTGCTCTCTCTCTCTCTCTCTCTCTCTCTCTCTCTCTCTCTCTCTCTCTCTCTCTCTCTCTCTCTCTCTCTCTCTCTCTCTCTCTCTGTGTCTCTCATTCTCTCTGTCGTTGTGTGTTTGTGTGTATGGGTGTGTGTTTGTGCGTGCGTTTGTGTGGATGTCTATGTGGGTACTTGTGTGTATACATGACTTTTTTCCTTTTCCTTTATGATATCTAATCCACCTCTGTGTGCACATGTCAGTTTTCCTAAGCTTTGGTCTTCATAGACAACTGCTTCTTGTAGTTGTACTGACTGTAGTTAAGGCCCCCCCCCCAAAATGGTGTTGTTACGGTAACCCGACCTACCCTATTCTGGGGTGCCGACCCTACATCTTTTTATTGAAAATGTTGAAGTTTTTTTTAAATATCAAAGTTGTGGGTTGAGGGAGAGATCAATCGTTCAGTCTCAGGAAACAACCTGTGTAGTTACAGACGACGCAGGGCGCAAAGGGAAGTAACTTACCTCGTTCCTCAAGCCTTGTTCTGAAAACAAACAAAAATGGCGTGCCGCGAACGTTTGGTGGCGACTGTTAAGGCTCCTACACACGTACCGTTTTTGACTCACATGCGAAGCAAAAGTGAGTCTATGTACTGAGCCGTGTCGTCCGTCCGTCCGGGCGGGCGTCCGGGCGTCCGTAAAAACCTTAAACGTTGGATTTTTCTCGGAGACTATTAAGTCTATCAACACCAAATGTGGCATGATGGTGTATGATGACAAGGCCTCAAAAAACATACATAGTGACTTGACCTTGCTTCAAGGTCAAGGTCACAGGAGCCATAAATGTGGTCTCAAAAACAGTCATTTTTCTCATTTTCCCAATTTTCTCCCACGTTATTGAGAATGGCGACCTTAGCTACAAGTGGTATATAGGTCAAAGCAAGCCCTATCTTTTGATACCAGTTTGGTTGACCTTGCTTCAAGGTCAAGGTCACAGGAGCTCTTCAAAGTTGGATTGTATACATATTTTGAAGTGACCTTGACCCTGAACTATGGAAGATAACTGTTTCAAACTTAATAATTATGTGGGGCACATGTTATACTTTCATCATGAGACACATTTGGTCACATATCATCAAGGTCAAGGTCACTTTGACCCTTATGAAATGTGACCAAAATGGGGTAGTGAACCACTAAAAGTGAATATATCTCATGGTAGAAAGTGCCAATAAGCACCATTGTGCTTCCTATGTCTTGAATTAACAGCTTTGTGTTGCATGACCTTGGATGACCTTGACCTTGGGTCAAGGTCACATGTATTTTGGTAGGAAAAATGTGTAAAGCATTTCTTTGTGTATGATGTCATTGGTAGGTTTAGTTGTTTGACCTTGACCTTGAAGGTCATATAAAGGTCAAGGTCAAGCATGTGAGTCGTATGGGCTTTGCCCTTCTTGTTCAAGCTGGTATTGCTCCCGGTCCGGCTGACCGTGCGTGTAAAAACCGGGTTGACAGCCAGACACCGAGATTTCTTCTGACAGCGCAATCGAGCGATTTTCACTACGTGAAGCGAGGTCAGAATTTAGAGTTACGTCCCTTCGCCGCACTATGACAACGACGCTACCACGTGTAGCTGTATGCGTGTGATCTGCATTCGATTTGTAAAATATCTGGATCTGGATTAGGAGCTTTCACGACCTATTGACGCATTCAGCATACAGCTTTGATAAATTAATGCTGTTCATGGCTTACATTTTCTTTGGAAGGGTTTCTATTATCCCCAAAAATCAGCGTTTTCTGTGTGAACATGCACGCAACAAAAGCCGCTGACAGAGTTCGCGTGAAGGTGCATTGACCCACGTTTCCAATTTTACAATGTAGGAGCTTTCACAACTTATTGATGCATTCAAAATACAGCTTTGATAAATTAATGCTGTTCATGGCTTACATTTTCTTTGGATGGGGTTTTAGTATCAATACAGCGTTTTCTGTGAGGAACGCGCAAAATAATTAGCAGTGGAGCGAGCCGTGGTGATCGACACATTCTTCGCTGTGTAGATGTGCATCGACCTGCATTGCGAATTGTAAAATGCAGAACTTTCACAACCTATTGATGCATTCAACATACAGCTTTGATAAATTAATGCTGTTCATGGCTTACATTTTCTTTGGATGGGGTTTTAGTATCAATACAGCGTTTTCTGTGAGGAACACGCACGCAACGAAAGCCGCTGACAGATTTCGCGTGAAGGTGCATTGACCCGCATTTCCAATTTTACAATGTAGGAGCTTTCACAACTTATTGACGCATTCAACATACAGCTTTGATAAATTAATGATGTTCATGGCTTACCTTTTCTTTGGATTGGTTTGTAGTATCCCCAAATACACCTTTTCCTGACTGAAGCGACGACAGCGTCCGCCATTAAAATTGGCGACTAAGTCGCCACAACGCGAGATCTCGCATTGCCGGGCATATGAACCGGTCCGGAGGGGTCGGGAAAATAGAGCCAGCCCTAGTCACAAGAACCGTGCCGGATTAGTCCACGGTTTCGATTTTTGACCGGATCGGCAGCAAAACCGGGGGACAACCGGTACGTGTGTACGCGCCTTTACTTCAAAATGTGACCATCAAGACGGCAAGAAGCAGATTTCCGCATATCCAGAGACGGCATCGATGACGAGAGTTTTTCTTAACATTCATCCCGAATTGAACATGAAAAAATATGGGGTAGTCACTCGTGGCTACGGTGATGTGACCGCATGCAAAGCAGATGGGGATGGGTTTGAGTTGGCTTGGGGTTTGACTGTTGGAGAGGTCGGGAACACGTTTAGACTGAAGGCGATACATTTCAAATGTGAAGTATTGCAAGCCGAGAGTGAGG
Source organism: Theodoxus fluviatilis (assembly GCA_034096865.1). Taxonomy (NCBI): domain Eukaryota; kingdom Metazoa; phylum Mollusca; class Gastropoda; order Cycloneritida; family Neritidae; genus Theodoxus; species Theodoxus fluviatilis. The sequence goes on along the minus strand of JAWQFJ010013440.1, from coordinate 2,433 downwards.
AAGAAGAAGAGGATGATCAACATGCAGCACAAGTTCCTGATGCATTTCAATTACTTTTGGTTCACGTTAGGGGCACCGATGGTTGGTCACACTAGAAGGACAGACAATCTCATAATTATCAGCCATATCTTCACTGGTAAGTCAATGCTTTTCTTTACCTAATTCCAAGAGAAGTTAAGTCAAAATTGTTCAAAGGAAATATCCGCTGTCTGTTCGCACACTTATTACCAAGTCGAGTAGGTTTAATTTGGTTTCCACGAGAGAGAAAAAAGTAATTAAAAAAAATGTTATTGCCGACCTACCTACCCTATTTTTTTTGGCTATGTTACCTTAACCACACCTTCTTTTTTTTTGGCCTAAGGGGAAGTGACAAGTGTTGCCTTGTTGTGTTTCAGTAGGAGTGCTGCCCCCTGACTGCCTGGACTGGTGCAGGTGGCAGGCTGCAAGGCAAGACAGGACAGGAGCCTCTTGCCTCCACCCTTGGTGTGCAGTGGCAGCCCCCTAGAGGAGTGCAGGTGTCCTGGCCTTGCCTGTGCAGAGGCAGCCCTCCTTGGCCAGACTGGGGACAAGCCAAGGCCTGGAGGAGTGGAAGGAAGGCCTGGCCACAGTGTGGCTGTGCTGGACAAGCAATGTGACTGAGTGCAGTAAGAGGAGCTGTCCTTGAGCTGAGTGATATATGGAAAGAACAAACTTCCATTTGATTTTGGAGCTAGTTTACTGATTGTGTACATGTGTGTGTCTTTATGAATGAGGTGTTCACTGGAGAAATCTGCTTTTTGTACAAATGTTGATCCAGGGAGAAATGTGTGCTAGTCCACCTTGTCTTACAGCTGAGGGGCTTTATCTTTTGTGGCATTAGGAGAAGTGTCCTTCAGCAAGACTATTTGCATCAGAAGTGTTTGTGCCTTTGAATCTGACCATGGAGGAAAACATTGACTGGCTATTTAATGACCCACTTCCATCTGTGGACTTGTCAGGTTGTGACCATCACTCAATGACTGAAATGAAATGTGAGGCAGGTTTTGAGGACCAGCTGCATGATGGGACTGGTTTGAAAGCAGAGAACCCTGTGAAGGAAGAAGTGGTAGTGAAGGTGGAGGGAGAAGACAAGGCAAGTGTGAAGCAGAGCTTGTGTTTGTCAGCCCCTGGTGACTGTGATGCTTGTGCCTTGAAGTGTGGCAGGGCTGAGGGAAGCAGTGAGGGTGGCTGTTCTGGGCTGGAGGGTGAGTTCAAGAGAAGTGTACAGGGTAAATGCCATCTGCTGCCATATGTCCTACTGAGAAGAGTGCCTGAGACTGGTTTGGGAAGTGTTGGTTCCTTTGGGCTTTCACAGGGAGAGCAGTGCATGGAAGGGGTGTGTGTGTGTCAGCAGGAGCAAGTAGTGGACAGCCCAGCAGGCTGGGTGAGGTGCCCAGTGGTGAAGGTGGAGGGAGGAGGTGTGTGTGGGAGTGTGTGTGGGAGAGAGGAGGAAGAAGGGAGGAGAGATGTGGGGTGGAAACGTATGATGCAGTGTGTTGTTTACTTGGAGGACTGCATGGTGAAGAGGAAGCCTGTGTCTTGTGAAGAGACAGGTGTGGAAAGGCTGGATAAAGGAGAGGAGCAGGAAGTAGAGAAAGATGTACATGTGCAGGCCAGGCCTGAGTCCAGTGTGTCCACAGATGTCAGGGGGTCAGTGTGTGCTGCCCCGTGGTCAGAAGACAGCTCAGCCTCTGAGGCAAGCAGCAGCAGTAGCCCAAAAGTGTCCAAGCCAAGGCCATGTGTGTCCAGTCAGAAGACAGCAGAGTTGTCCCCCCTGGAGAAGAGACACTGTAGTCCTCCCAGGCAGCAGCAGTGTAGAAAGGAAGGCAGAGTGCAGAGTCCTGGAGGTGTTGTCCATCAAGAAGCCAGGGAAGTTTCTAGTCCCCATTCAGATGAAATGAAGGACCATGCAAGTTTGAGGAGACATGCTTGCCCCCATTGTGATTTCAGGTGTGCATTTAGGAAAGCACTCGGAAGACATCTAAAGACAGTCCATGAAAGTTTAAGGAAGTTACCATGTCCACATTGTCAGTACAGATCTGGTAACAAATGCCACCTGCAGACACACATAGACACTGTCCATTTAGGTTTAAGGAAGTATCCATGTCCACATTGTCAGTACAGAGCTGGAACGAAAAGTGACCTGCAGAAACACATAGACACTGTCCACGAAGATTTGAGGAAGTATCCATGTCCACATTGTCAGTACAGAGCTGGAACGAAAAGTGACCTGCAGAGACACATAGACACTGTCCATTTAGGTTTAAGGAAGTATCCATGTCCACATTGTCAGTACAGAGCTGGTGAGAAAGGACACCTGCAGACACACATAGACACTGTCCATTTAGGTTTAAGGAAGTATCCATGTCCACATTGTCAGTACAGAGCTGGTGAGAAAGGCACCCTGCAGACACA
>JAWQFJ010013430.1:55000-65524 GCA_034096865.1 Theodoxus fluviatilis | reverse complement strand
GTGGGGCTCTGTGGCCAAGTGGTTAGCGCGCTTGATGTACAGTCGCTTGCAGCCAGTGGGTACGGCGTTCGAAGCTGCGCGGTTCCCAGAGTTGCATCCTTGAGCAAGATGCTTAACTCGCATTGCTTCTCCCCACCCAGGAGTAAAACCGGGTAACTGTGAGAGCAATGTTGGCAAAACGTAGTACAATTAACCTTTGTATGTGGCCAAGCGCCAGCATCGGGTTGGAATACTCCCCAGGGAGCGGAGTTGGTGCTGGTACCTGACTGTGTGCGTCTTAAATGTCTGTCATTATGTTTATTGTGAGGGTCCAGTGAGGATTGATCAAGATGCCCAGTGATCAAGAGGTAAAATGTAAAGCGGTTTGAGACCCAGACAAAGGGTGTAAGTCGCTATATAAAACCTTAACCTTTTTTTTACCGTCGAGAGCCAGAGTGGATGTCCTCTGCTACATTGCCTTTGGGCTTTCCCTCTCAACCACTATCTTCCAGCATGCACGCACGCACACACAAACACACACACACACAAACACACACACACACATACAGACACATACACACAGACACACACACACACACAGACACACACACACATACACACACAGACACACACACACACAGACACAGACACACACACACACACACACACACACACACACAGACACACACACACACACATACACACACACACACATACACACACTGCTACATTGCCTTTAGGCTTTCCCTCTAAACCACTATCTTCCAGCACGCACGCACGCACGCGCACACAGACACACAAACACTACTACTACTACTACTACTACTACTACTACTCCATGACACGCTCCTTGCCTCCTCCATGACACGCCCCTTGCCTCCTTCATGACACGTCCCTTGCCTCCTCCATGACACACCCCTTGCCTCCTCCATGACACTCCACTTGCCTCCTCCATTACACGCCCCTTGCCTCCTCCATGACACACCTCTTGCCTCCTCCATGACACGCCCCTTGCCTCCTCCATGACACGCCCCTTGCCTCCTCCATGACACGCCCCTTGCCTCCTCCATGACACGCCCCTTGCCTCCTCCATGACACGCCCCTTGCCTCCTCCATGACACGTCCCTTGCCTCCTCCATGACGCAGATCTTGCCTACTCCATGACACGCCCCTTGCCTCCTCCATGACACGCCCCTTGCCTCCTCCATGACACGCCCCTTGCCTCCTCCATGACACGTCCCTTGCCTCCTCCATGACACGCCCCTTGCCTCCTCCATGACACGCCCCTTGCCTCCTCCATGACACGCCCCTTGCCTTCTCCATGACACGCCCCTTGCCTCCTCCATGACACGCCCCTTGCCTCCTCCATGACACGCCCCTTGCCTCCTCCATGACACGCCCCTTGCCTCCTCCATGACACGCCCCTTGCCTCCTCCATGACACCCTCCTTGCATCCTATGACGCTCATTTTGCCTCCTCCATGACACGCCCCTTGCCTTCTCCATGACGCACATCTTACGTTCTCCATGACACGCCCCTTGCCTCCTCCATGACACGCCCTTTGCCTCCTCCATGACACGCCCCTTGCCTCCGCCATGACACGCCCCTTGCCTCCTCCATGACACCCTCCTTGCATCCTCATGACGCTCATTTTGCCTCCTCCATGACACGCCCCTTGCCTCCTCCACGACACTCCACTTGCCTCGTTTATGACACTCCCCTTGCCTTCTCCATGACACGCCCCTTGCCTCCTCCATGACACCCTCCTTGAATCCTCCATGACGCTCATTTTGCCTCCTCCATGACCCGCCCCTTGCCTCCTCCATGACACTCCCCTTGCATCCTCCATGACACTCCTCTTGCATCCTCTACGACGCAGATCTTGCCTTCTCCATGACGCTGATCTTGCCTTCTTCATGAAACCACCCTTGCCTTCTCCATGACGCTGATCTTGCCTTCTCCATGACACTCCCCTTGCCTTCTCCATGACACCCCCCTTGCCTTCTCCATGACGCTTCCCTTGCCTTCTCCATGACGCTTCCCTTGCCTTCTCCATGACACTCCCCTTGCCTTCTCCATGACACTCCCCCTGCCTCCTCCATGACGCTTCCCTTGCCTTCTCCATGTCACGCCCCTTGCCTTCTCCATGACACGCCCCTTGCCTTCTCCATGACACTCCCCCTGCCTCCTCCATGACGCTTCCCTTGCCTTCTCCATGACACGCCCCTTGCCTTCTCCATGACACTCCCCCTGCCTCCTCCATGACGCTTCCCTTGCTTTCTCCATGACACTCCCCTTGCCTTCTCCATGACACGCCCCTTGCCTTCTCCATGACACTCCCCCTGCGTCCTCCATGACGCTTCCCTTGCCTTCTCCATGACACTCCCCTTGCCTTCTCCATGACACTCCCCTTGCCTTCTCCATGACAACCCCCCTGCGTCCTCCATGACGCTTCCCTTGCCTTCTCCATGACACTCCCCTTGCCTTCTCCATGACACTCCCCTTGCCTTCTCCATGACACTCCCCCTGCGTCCTCCATGACGCTTCCCTTGCCTCCTCCATGACACGCCCCTTGCCTTCTCCATGACACTCCCCCTGCGTCCTCCATGACACTCCACTTGCCACCTCTATGACGCAGATCTTGCCTTCTCCATGACGCAGATCTTGCCTTCTCCATGACACGTCCCATTGCCTCCTCCATGACACTCCACTTGCCTCCTCCATCAACTTGCCTCCTCCATGACACTCCACTTGTCTCCTCAATGACACGCCCCTTGCCTCCTCCATGACACGCCCCTTGTCTCCTCCACGACACGCCCCTTGCCTCCTCCATGACGCTAATCTTGCCTCCTCCATGACACGCCCCTTGCCTCCTCCATGACACGTCCCTTGCCTCCTCCATGACGCAGATCTTGCCTACTCCATGACGCTTCCCTTGCCTCCTCCATGACACGCCCCTTGCCTCCTCCATGACACGCCCCTTGCCTCCTCCATGACACGTCCCTTGCCTCCTCCATGACGCAGATCTTGCCTCCTCCATGACACGCCCCTTGCCTCCTCCATGACACGCCCCTTGCCTTCTCCATGACACGCCCCTTGCCTCCTCCATGACACGCCCCTTGCCTCCTCCATGACACGCCCCTTGCCTCCTCCATGACACGCCCCTTGCCTCCTCCATGACACCCTCCTTGCATCCTATGACGCTCATTTTGCCTCCTCCATGACACGCCCCTTGCCTTCTCCATGACGCACATCTTACCTTCTCCATGACACGCCCCTTGCCTCCTCCATGACACGCCCTTTGCCTCCTCCATGACACGCCCCTTGCCTCCGCCATGACACGCCCCTTGCCTCCTCCATGACACCCTCTTTGCATCCTCATGACGCTCATTTTGCCTCCTCCATGACACGCCCCTTGCCTCCTCCACGACACTCCACTTGCCTCGTTTATGACACTCCCCTTGCCTTCTCCATGACACGCCCCTTGCCTCCTCCATGACACCCTCCTTGAATCCTCCATGACGCTCATTTTGCCTCCTCCATGACCCGCCCCTTGCCTCCTCCATGACACTCCCCTTGCATCCTCCATGACACTCCTCTTGCATCCTCTACGACGCAGATCTTGCCTTCTCCATGACGCTGATCTTGCCTTCTTCATGAAACCACCCTTGCCTTCTCCATGACGCTGATCTTGCCTTCTCCATGACACTCCCCTTGCCTTCTCCATGACACTCCCCTTGCCTTCTCCATGACGCTGATCTTGCCTTCTTCATGAAACCACCCTTGCCTCCTCCATGACACTCCACTTGCCTTCTCCATGACGCTCCCCTTGCCTTCTCCATGACGCTGATCTTGCCTTCTCCATGACGCTGATCTGGCCTTCTCCATGACACTCCCCTTGCTTTCTCCATGACGCTGATCTTGCCTTCTCCATGACACTCCCCTTGCCTTCTCCATGACGCTGATCTTGCCTTCTTCATGAAATCACCCTTGCCTCCTCCATGACACTCCACTTGCCTCCTCCATGACGCTGATCTTGCCTTCTCCATGACACTCCCCTTGCCTTCTCCATGACGCTGATCTCGCCTTCTCCATGACACTCCCCTCGCCTTCTCCATGACGCAGATCTTGCCTTCTTCTTGAAACCACCCTTGCCTCCTCCATGACACTCCACTCGCCTCTTCCATGACGCTGATCTTGCCTTCTCCATGACACGCCCCTTGCCTTCTCCATGACACGCCCCTTGCCTCTTCCATGACACCCCCCTTGCCTTCTCCACGACACTTCCCTTGCCTTCTCCATGACACTCCCCTTGCGTTCTCCATGACACGCCCCTTGCATCCTCCATGGCACTCCACTTGCCTTCTCCATGACACGCTCCTTGCCTTCTCCATGACACGCCCCTTGCCTTCTCCATGACACGCCCCTTGCCTTCTCCATGACACGCTCCTTGCCTTCTCCATGACACGCCCCTTGCCTCCTCCATGACACGCCCCTTGCCTCCTTCATGACACGCCCCTTGCCTCCTTCATGACACGCCCCTTGCCTTCTCCATGACACGCCTCTTGCCTCCTCCATGACACGCCCCTTGCCTTCTCCATGACACGCCCCTTGCCTCCTTCATGACACGCCCCTTGCCTCCTTCATGACACTCCCCTTGCCTCCTCCATGACACTCCCCTTGCCTTCTCCATGACACTCCCCTTGCCTTCTCCATGACACTCCCCTCGCCTTCTCCATGACACGCCCCTTGCCTTCTCCATGACACTCCACTTGCCTTCTCCATGACGCTTCCCTTGCCTTGTCCATGACACTCCCCTTGCCTTCTCCATGACACTCCCCTTGCCTTCTCCATGACACGCCCCTTGCCTTCTCCATGACTAACCACTTGCCTTCTCCATGACACTCCCCTTGCCTTCTCCATGACACGCCCCTTGCATCCTCCATGGCACCACACTTGCATCCTCCATGGCACTCCACTTGCCTTCTCCATGACACTCCCCTTGCCTTCTCCATGACACTCCCCTTGCCTTCTCCATGACACTCCCCTTGCCTTCTCCATGACACGCCCCTTGCCTCCTCCATGACACTCCCCTTGCATCCTCCATGACACGCCCCTTGCCTTATCCATGACACTCCCCTTGCCTCCTCCATGACACTCCCCTTGCCTTCTCCATGACACGCCCCTTGCCTCCTCCATGACACTCCCCTTGCCTTCTCCATGACACTCCACTTGCCTTCTCCATGACATTCCCCTTGCCTTCTCCATGACACTCCACTTGCCTTCTCCATGACACTCCACTTGCCTTCTCCATGACACTCCCCTTGCATCCTCCATGGCACTCCACTTGCCTTCTCCATGAAACTCCACTTGCCTTCTCCATGACACTCCACTTGCCTTCTCCATGACACTCCACTTGCCTTCTCCATGACACGCCCCTTGCCTTCTCCATGACACTCCACTTGCCTTCTCCATGACACTCCACTTGCCTTCTCCATGACATTCCCCTTGCCTTCTCCATGACACTCCACTTGCCTCCTCCATGACACTCCACTTGCCTTCTCCATGGCACTCCACTTGCCTTCTCCATGACACGCCCCTTGCCTTCTCCATGACACTCCCCTTGCCTTCTCCATGACATTCCCCTTGCCTTCTCCATGATATTCCCCTTGCCTTCTCCATGACACTCCACTTGCCTTCTCCATGACACTCCACTTGCCTTTTCCATGACACTCCACTTGCCTTCTCCATGACACGCCCCTTGCCTTCTCCATGACACTCCACTTGCCTTCTCCATGACACTCCACTTGCCTTCTCCTTGACACTCCACTTGCCTTCTCCATGACACTCCACTTGCCTTCTCCATGGCACTCCACTTGCCTTCTCCATGACACGCCCCTTGCCTTCTCCATGACACTCCCCTTGCCTTCTCCATGACATTCCCCTTGCCTTCTCCATGATATTCCCCTTGCCTTCTCCATGACACTCCACTTGCCTTCTCCATGACACTCCACTTGCCTTCTCCATGACACTCCACTTGCCTTCTCCATGACACTCCCCTTGCATCCTCCATGACACGCCCATTGCCTTCTCCATGACACGCCCCTTGCCTTCTCCATGACACCCCACTTGCCTTCTCCTTGACACGCCCCTTGCCTTCTCCATGACACGCCCCTTGCCTTCTCCATGGCACTCCCCTTGCATCCTCCATGAAACGCCCCTTGCGTCCTCCATGACAGGCCCCTTGACTCCTCCATGACACTCCCCTTGCCTTCTCCATGTCACGCCCCTTGCCTCCTCCATGACAGGCCCCTTGACTCCTCCATGACACTCCCCTTGCCTTCTCCATGTCACGCCCCTTGCCTCCTCCATGACACGCCCCTTGCCTTCTCCATGACACGCCCCTTGCGTCCTCCATGACAGGCCCCTTGACTCCTCCATGACACTCCCCTTGCCTTCTCCATGTCACGCCCCTTGCCTCCTCCATGACACTCCACTTGCTTTCTCCTTGACACCCCCCTTGCCTCCTCCATGACACGCCCCTTGCCTTCTCCATGACACGCCCCTTGCCTCCTCCATGACACGCCCCTTGCCTCCTTCATGACACGTCCCTTGCCTCCTCCATGACACGCCCCTTGCCTCCTTCATGACACGTTCCTTGCCTCCTTCATGACACGCCCCTTGCCTCCTTCATGACACGCCCCTTGCCTCCTCCATGACACGCCCCTTGCCTCCTTCATGACACGCCCCTTGCCTCCTTCATGACACGCCCCTTGCGTCCTTCATGACACGTCCCTTGCCTCCTCCATGACACGCCCCTTGCCTTCTCCATGACACTCCCCTTGCCTTCTCCATGACACGCCCCTTCCTCCTCCATGACACTGCACTTGCCTCCTCCATGACATCCCCCTTGCCTCCTCCATGACACCCCCCTTGCCTCCTCCATGACACGCTCCTTGCCTCCTCCATGACACGTCCCTTGCCTCCTCCATGACACTCCCCTTACCTCCTCCAAGCCGCAGATCTTGCCTTCTCCATGACACGCCCATTGCCTCCTCCATGACACGCCCCTTGCCTCCTCCATAACACTCAACTTGCCACCTCTATGACGAAGATCTTGCCTTCTCCATGGCACTTTCTTTGCCTTCTCCATGACACTCCACTTGCCTCCTCCATGACACTGATCTTGCCTCCTCCATGACACGCCCCTTGCCTTCTCCATGACACTCCCCTTGCCTTCTCCATGACACCCCCCTTGCCTTCTCCATGACGCTTCCCTTGCCTTCTCCATGACGCTTCTCTTGCCTCCTCCATGACACTCCCCTTGCCTTCTCCATGACACTCCCCTTGCCTTCTCCATGACACGCCCCTTGCCATCTCCATGACGCTTCCCTTGCCTTCTCCATGACACGCCCCTTGCCTTCTCCATGACACTCCCCCTGCCTCCTCCATGACGCTTCTCTTGCCTTCTCCATGACACGCCCCTTGCCTTCTCCATGACACGCCCCTTGCCTTCTCCATGACACTCCCACTGCCTCCTCCATGACGCTTCCCTTGCCTTCTCCATGACACGCCCCTTGCCTTCTCCATGACACGCCCCTTGCCTTCTCCATGACACTCCCCCTGCGTCCTCCATGACGCTTCCCTTGCCTTCTCCATGACACTCCCCTTGCCTTCTCCATGACACGCCACTTGCCTTCTCCATGACACGCTCCTTGCCTCCTCCATGACACGTCCCTTGCCTTCTCCATGACACGCCCCTTGCCTTCTCCATAACATTCCACTTGCCTTCTCCATGACACGCCCCTTGCCTTCTCCATGACACGCCCCTTGCCTTCTCCATGACACTTCCCTTGCCTTCTCCATGACACTCCCCTTGCCTTCTCCATGACACGCCCCTTGCCTTCTCCATGACACGCCCCTTGCCTTCTCCATGACACTCCCCTTGCCTTCTCCATGACACTCCCCTTGCCTTCTCCATGTACGCCCCTTGCCTCCTCCATGACGCTTCCCTTGCCTTCTCCATGACACGCCCCTTGCCTTCTCCATGACACGCCCCTTGCCTCCTCCATGACACTGATCTTGCCTTCTCCATGACGCTGATCTTGCCTTCTCCATGACATTCCCCTTGCCATCTCCATGACACGCCCCTTGCATCCTTCATGACACTCCACTTGCCTTCTCCATGACACTCCCCTTGCCTCCTCCATGACACTCCCCTTGCCTTCTCCATGACACTCCCCTTGCCTTCTCCATGACACGCCCCTTGCGTCCTCCATGACACTCCCCTTGCCTTCTCCATGACACGCCCCTTGCATCCTCCATGACGCTTCCCTTGCTTTCTCCATGACATTCCCCTTGCCTTCTCCATGACATTCCCCTTGCCTTCTCCATGACACTCCACTTGCCTTCTCCATGACACTCCACTTGCCTTCTCCATGACACTCCCCTTGCCTTTACCATGACACGCCCCTTGCCTTCTCCATGACACTCTCCTTGCCTCCTCCATGACTTTCCCCTTGCCTTCTCCATGACACGCCCCTTGCCTTCTCCATGACACGCCCCTTGCCTTCTCCATGACACTCTCCTTGCCTCCTCCATGACACTTCCCTTGCCTTCTCCATGACACTCCCCTTGCATTCTCCATGACACGCCCCTTGCCTTCTCCATGACATTTCCCTTGCCTTCTCCATGACACTCCCCTTGCCTTCTCCATGACACTCCCCTTGCCTCCTCCATGACACTTCCCTTGCCTTCTCCATGACACTCCCCTTGCCTTCTCCCTGACACGCCCCTTGCCTTCTCCATGACACTCCCCTTGCCTTCTCCATGACACTCCGCTTGCCTCCTCCATGACACTTCCCTTGCCTTCTCCATGACACTTCCCTTGCCTTCTCCATGACACTCCCCTTGCCTTCTCCATGACACTCCCCTTGCCTTCATTCCTCCATGACACGCCCCTTGCCTCATTTATGACACTCCCCTTACCTCCTCCATATAACCCTACTTCATTCCTTCATGACACCCTCCTCGCCTCCGCCATGACACTCGCCTTCATTCCTCCATGACACCCTCCTTGCCTCCGCCATGACACTCTCTTTCATTCCTCCATGACGCTCATCTTGCCTCCTCCATGACACTCCCCTTTCCTCCTCCATGACACCCCCCCCTTGCCTCCACCAAGGCACTACCTGTACTGTCTTCCTAACATTTAATACAAGGTTTGGGCTTGCAAAACTTCCTGCCAAATGTAAAAAACTCATCGTAGGCTGTATTCATCATATCAGGACAAATGCAACCTTCACCTCATCCATAATGGTCCGAAGTATTTCTAGAAATCGATTTACCTGAAGACAACAAGCTTCAGTTACAATGCAGAATTACAGGAAACAATTCATACACGCTGTAGCAATTTGCTCCTTATGTTGCACGTATTGCTGGGAGCTTGAAATGAAAACATTTGAAGATCACAGGGAAACATATTAAAAACATGTCAAATGAGATAATCTCATCGCTGGATGTAAAAAATACAGGACGCTATGGAAAGACGTGACTATAAATGTATTACAACGAGAAGAATATATTGCATTTACGAAATTCAGCAATCTGTTTAGAATAACAGAAGAAGATTATTAAACGTTATGTTATGGTTCTGGCTAAAAAGCATGTAGGTGAGCAAAGCAAAAAAGTAATTACCTAACATATCAAATTTAGATAGTATATTTTGAAAACGCGAAGTATAGAGCAAAGTGCACTGAAATTATTAGATAAAATAGAAAGTACTGCAGGAAACGAATTCTATTTTTGTGATCAGAGATGGAATGCATGTTTCCTTTAAGTGCAGGGTTCGACAACTATGTGAGGTGTCCTAGGCCACTCTCTGTCTCCCAGTGGGCCAGGTGACGTCAGTGGCCAGCTACCTCGCCCATGTACCAAGCACTTCCACAGCTTTGTCCCCACGAAAGAGCGCACGGGACAGAGTTTGAAACAACAATTCAAAAGCATCACGAAGCATTATTCTTGGCTGTATCTGTGGAATTATGGTGACAGGCAGAAAGGCAGCCGCCCAAAACCCCTAGCGACTTCAGTAGCAGGCTCCAGGGGTGATAGGATGTGTGTGTGTGTGTGTGTGTGTGTGTGTGTGTGTGTGTGTGTGTGTGTGTGTGAGTGCGTGCGTGCGTTCGTTGGACAACCAGTTAGTTGTGCGTGGGCTGGGTTCGATCCTCCAAAGTGGCTTGAACGCACGACTGCACCTGAATGACCTGACCCTGTCCCGATGTCCCACAGTGCGCTTCCTGGCTTCCTTGCTTCTTGGGGGCGCCCTGGCTGAGCTGGAGGAGCAGGCCTGAAAGCCAGCAGCCTGCAGCTGCTGAGGAGGGGATCAAGTGTCTACGCCAATGTTACTCTTGTGCGCACATCTTTCAGCAGGCATTATGGATGCGTGTGTGCATATGTGTGTGTGGGCATAGATGGATGTATGCATGCATGCGCGCACGTGTGCCTACATGTAAATGCATGTGCAATCTATAAGTTATCAATTTGAAA